>SZWC01008200.1:5877-34298 GCA_023375785.1 Penium margaritaceum
CGCGCACACACACACACACACACACACACACACACACAAATCTGCAGTATACTGAGCCTAACGGGGCTGAGAGAGCAATGGCAGAAGTCCCAAGGTAGTGGATGTAGTTGAGGCAACAGAAATCAACGCAAATGAGAAAACCAAACACAGCGCCCAAGTGATTGTTGTTGTAGATATCGAGATACCTTTTGCAACAACTGACACCAAGTGAACAAGATGCTAAGACATCGTTAAAGAGGAACATCAAGAAGACGATGCACCAAGGGTGGAGGCACGGATGGCAGAGGCAGCAGATGCCCCCGCGGTGGTAGCAGTGGTTGCAGCAAAGTGCGGCAAGAGCATCTACTACGTCTGAGGCCTGGATAGCAATATCAACGGAAACCTCTACAACTGACTTAGCAAGACTATGGCAGTGATGTATGCATCCACTGCGCCCCCTATTATTGTGCTTTCTGGTGCACGTGATGTGAATATGGTGGTTACAAATGCGGAGGCAACAGTAGCATTTGCGTGTTACTTAGCTCTAAGTAAGAATGTAAGGTCAGACAGCAACAGTGTAGTAGTAGAAGATGACAATGATGGTGCTGGTATAGAGGGAGCAGCAAACTTGGCCGATGTTGCAGCAGTTTCAGGCTGTGATATTGTTGTATAATGTAGAAGAAAAAATGGTGGTCTGGTTGCAATTTCCTACCTCCATGAACATGCTGACGCTGCAAACGATTCCTAAGGGGTCCGGGAGGGCTTACCAGTGTTTGAGGTGTCGCCATTGATGATGCCTTTGCATGGGATGTTTTTTATCCTAGTGATTCATCTGACGCTGTACCACATGTGCGGACGGCCTTTTTCTCCTCATGATTATAGTAACTCATATGATTGCGCTACATTCCAGGTGAGGAGTACAATCATATAAATTACAATCATATCAATTGTAGTAATCGATAGTGTTACACTCATCGCCCAGTTTGTAGGCAGGGTCAAAGATATGCCATTAAAGTCACAAGTCGCTCTCACACTCCTCCTCGTAGGCCGCAATGATGTTAGCGATACTCACATTTCCAGCTGCTTTAATTAGAGAGATAGGTGTATGCTCTTTTATTGGTGGAATGAGGCTAGAAAGTTGCTGGGGTCTTGAGGCTCCGCAACCTTGGACAATAAGCACTGGTGAAACTAGCAGTGATAATCAGCTACTGGTGTAATTGAGTTGGTTGCTGCTACTGCTTCTACTGTCACCACTGTCGCTTCACATGTTGCTGCTACTACTGCTAAGGTTACAACTCACCCAAGGATAATGATGTTGCTCTTGAGGAACAAAGCCGACATTGGCATTAATGAGCATAGGCTCATGTAACAAAAGTCACTTTTGCTGATAACAACAACTACTTAGTTTTGGAGTCGTAGCTCAGCCAATAGGGTTGTTGTTGCTAGTGCGGGAGAATGCTAAGAATGCGAGTAGAAGATGAGATGCATGCACCGGTAGTCACAGCTGCGTTCTTGGCGGCAGAGGCGACTGATGCCTATTGGTATTCTATCAAGGCCAAGAAGTTTCATCAGCGATAGTTGTTGCTGTTGCGAAATTATGACAACGGTAGGATTTGTTGCTGCTTGTGCTCTATTAGGAATACAGTTCTCGTGCAAATTGTAACACATCCCGCAGTCAAGAGAACCGTTGCAGGTGCTTTTGATCTTGCTGCTTTTGGCGTAACAGCTCAACCGAGGGGACAGTTGTCGCTGCTAGGGAACACTAAAGAGAATGGTTGTGTTGAGCTGAGGCCCAGGCGACTGTTGTCACAATGGCCGCCTTGCTGGTAGCAGTAACTGCTCCCTTTTTACGTGCTCCTAAGAACGCTGCACTTTTCTCTGCGACAGCTACTATTGCTGCTAATGTTGGTGATGCTGGTCGTAGCTGCTGCTAGTAGTGTGCGGCCAATAATGGAGCACGCGTATGGATGGTAGTGGATTGAGGCCTAGCAGCCACAAAATCTGTGCAGGGCAGGGACGAGCCCCGAGGACAAGATGGACTACGCACAACTTTGCTGCTGAAAAGTGAATTCTGTAGTTGAAGCAAAATTGTGTAGCTACTATTGTTGTAAAAATTGTGTCGGTTGTACCGCCACAGCCCAGATTGGTGGAAGAGACAGATTTCACCTCCGGGACTTTCCTAAGATGATGTTTTCTCCCTCAGGTGCTCTTACACCAGAAGTTCGGAATGAATATTATTGAGTGAGGAATCAAGGCACGACAAAGGCAACAGAAGCACACGTGCAAGATGATGTCATGGATCATAAGAGTCGACATTTAATGAGAAAACCGAGAGCCACACGCAAAGTAAGCTTGCATGGTTGAGAACGAGGTAGTTGACAAGGCCACCCATGTGATATGGTATTGCATGGGGTCTTGATACCACCCACGAGGACTAGCCTGACCACCGGACGATCTAAATCTGATTTTAGCTTCTCGCGCTTGTGACCACACAGCGAGACAGCACGACCCTTCGCATGCATGCAATCTTCTCATGTCTAGATTACAGATAGATGGCTCATCACAACAAGTTTGCTATTGCATAATTCATCTCACACAGAGAGATTACCATGTGGTTTCATATACCCATGCCCTTGGCCAACACCAACAGTAATCATGAGTAGCTTGTGCCACTTGAGTTTTTGTGCCCTTGAGACAAATGTACCAACTCAGTATCTAGAACTCTATGTGTGTATGTGCACTGGTCAGTTTTTGATAGGGAAGTACATGTGGGTGAATTCAAGAGGTCACTTGAATGGTTTCACGCCCAATACCAACTAGTAGAGCTAAGAAGGTCCCAGGCATATTCGCATAACAACTTACATAGCTGCGAGTGAAAGGGGCACATACAAAGAGTTAATGCCAGAACCACAGCCAACCGTGGATGATCATCGAACAACTCCGGGAGGGGAGGAGAAATTGCAGCTTGGCTATGATGATTTCATGCATAAGATTATATTGCAGCCATGCTTTTGATACTTTTAAGGGCCTTTTGACCAAGTGGGTGCATGAAGAAATGCTTTGTTACTAAAGATACTGTATTGGTACCCAAGCGTGAGATGTGATGAGTGTTTTAGTGGTAGGTGCTACCATGGCGCCCCTCTCAAGAGGGGTGATGCCACCTCTTGTCACTTCATTCTGTACTGGAGGTTGGAGTAAAGTGATACCCGTTATCTTCTTTCAGAGGCTACAAAAACATGTTCAGCAAGTTAACTTGACAAGAATAGGACAACAGGTCATGTCTGATTCCAGAGGCTTTGATAACTTGTTCCCAGTATTAGCTCCCAGCATAAAACATTATTGTTGGACAATTTGGTACAAGGGTAAAATCACATGCATCACTGTTATTCTTACTAATCACGGAGGTAGCCTTCTTTCACCCACGTACAAAGGCTCATGACTGGATGTAGAGGCAAATCCACGTGCATTGCTGAGGAGTGTAATGCTACAAGGGGAAGGTTGTTCCCATGTTGCCGCTATAGTGTTGATACCATAGATATTGGTGTGGGCGTAAGGAAAAACTATGTTCGATGCTGAAGAAAGCATGCTAGAATAGGTAAATGCACTTCTTTGACCCAGCCATCCTACTGATTGCTAGTTGCTTCATGTTCATTTCTCATTGTACTTTGCTGAGTTGCTGAGTGGAGACAGAGACATAACAAAGTGTGCAACAAGATGGTGAGCGCAAAGACAGCAAGAGCCGGGAATGCAGATGTTGTTGACAATGGTGCTCTTAATGTGCAAACCTGTACATCTTGGTAGTGATGATGTTGTTCAGGCTGCTGTGATTGCTCTAGAAGGAAAGATGGCAATGAGCTATGAAAGGACCAGAGAGCTACGGAGATGAAGGTGTGGCTCATGGATGAAAAAAATTAACTATGTTGCAGGAAGATGTTGATCGTACAGCAAGCTTCACATGAGGCTTTTACAGAGTTTTTTGGATGAATCACAAAGTGGAAAACAGGAGTGAGAGATTGACAAGAAGCACCAAGAAGCTCAGACAAGGCCTGAGAAGGAGAGCTAAAATATGCATTACAAGATAGCAATGCTGAACAACATCACAAACCACAAAGTATGTTGAGCTTCAATGATAGGTGGAGTCACTGTAATCTTGGACAATTAGGCTAAAGGCTCAATCCAAGGACAACACTCATGGCATAGACAACATAGACAATCTTAAGTGGAAATATTGTAGTTGCAGACATGATGAATTGGACCGGCTATTCCGAAGAGTGTCACTTCAGTTTTCTTACGGTGGGAAAACTGAAGTGGCGGATGTGCGGGCTGGCAGAAGCAAGTTGAAGTGGATGCATCCACATAAGTTTAGTAGGATGAGGCAAGTGAAATGAAAAAGGCATGGGTACTCATTTAGCAAAAAAAAGTGACTAGAAGGGTTGAGGTGTCGAGTAGAGCATAATGCTCCATGAAGATGAGGGTACAAAACACAAACACAAAGTGGTAGTCGAGATGTGGTTGGATTGATTAATGAAGGAGGGGAGTGATGAGGTGAGGAGCGCCAAGTGAGAGACCGGTAAAGAATGAGTAGGAAAGGGATGGCAGAGTAAAGATATGGGGACACGGTCCACTGAACACAAGGTAAAATGAGCAGAGTTAATATTCTAGGATACACTAAAGTAAATAGAAATCATATGTACGCATATATAATATAGAAAAAAAGAGAGAACATCACTGTTTCCACAGCAACTTTATGCATTCTGATTGTATACACTTCTTAGGGATGGTTCAGGTCAACTTCGACAAATCCGTTGGTTGACCATTTACCAAAATGGTTCTTCATTCAACCTAAACATGGCCTCACTTACAGCTCAAGTTTCAGCCCAGCTTCCTGTTGGAGTTGTGCAATTATTGTGCTGGTTTTATGCTCCACAACAGTGAATTCGGTAGAGCAATTGGTAGACCGTACGAGGCATGAAAGATTTTACGGTGACATTACCAGGTCCAAAACTAATGGGAATTCTCCTCATCAACCGCCAGATTTTTTCCCGGCATCCAGGCCCTTGGGGTGTAAAGGACCCGGGTGCATTGTACATAGGGTGTAGACATGTGCACATGGCAGGGCATGCCCTTCATCAACTCCTAGGGAGATGAGGAGCTTCACACTACACAGTGCTGCATAGATACACAAGGCAGGATTACTTATTCCTGCCTTGCTTCCATACACCCAAGGTTGGAGAACAACATCTCTACATGCACAAGGATCTCCAAATCTACATCAACTTGTGTAGAAGAATCAACGGTGTGGGAGGATAGCTTCTGAAGGAAGTAACCTGATGAAGAATCTTCGCCATGAAGTTGGATGAAGCTTCCTTCATCAAGAAGCTTCCCCAAAACTGACTCTGGCACCAAGTAACATCACAAAGCTGAAGGAAGCTTCCTCCACAAGGAAACTTCATACCTGCAAAGATAGGAGGTGAATATGTCACCACACATGAGGAATCTTCTCCTCAAGGCGGTAAACTTGCCAGGACCACATGTACATAAGGCACCTGTCCTGGCACACCTCAGTAACAACTCTCTCAAACATAGTAGCCTTTGTACTTCAAGAGCTTCAGACTTCAGCAACTCTGTCATCATTGTCACCTTTGCTACTGGAGTGCCTACCAGAGCGCCAAAGCCAAGACTCTGCTGGAGTTCGCTCTAAAGACCCCCGTAAGACTGGCACTTTCGTGCAAGCCTGGGTTGAGGAAGCCTGAATACCTGGAGGCCAGACTATCTTGAAGACGGTGGCAGTGCCAAGATCCCTTGCGTCGACAGCCTTGAAGGCCTAACAAGATTGTTCATCCTGGGATATCAGGCAACTTAGTGCTTTGTACATAGCTATGTGAAGACTGATACTTGTGCTTTATACTTTGTACTGTCAATCAAGATATTCATTTCTTAGTTGTGTTCCTTTGTTTTCATAGAATCAAGATAGTACATGCTTTCTTGCTGAGCACCAAAGATCTATATACAAGCAGCAAGGAACCTAGAGCTTGTTTCCATAAACCAAACCACTTCCGTTGTACAAACTTTGTCATGGTATCGGAGCATAGGTGGCACTTTCAGTAAGAGGAGCTGTAAGTACAATTCTTTTGGATTGATGAAGCAATTCTTCACCATCCGTGTACAAAGAGGAGACATAGATACTCTACCTTTATTTTGTAGCACCAGTAGCCTTTAGAGATGAAGTACCTGCACAAGTCAAAGGATCATCAGGGAAGATGGAGGGTGAGGGCCAGAGAGAAGGTTCCCTTGTACTTGATGATCAATCTTTTTTGCATGGATAATGCATGGACAAAGAACAAGGACGTCATGTTGTCGATCATGCACAACGCTAGGCAGTAGAAGCTCAATGCTTGGCGGATGAGGCGCAAAGCTTGGCTCAACAAGAAGCCGCAGCGCGACAGGCTGTGGAGCATTAGTGAGAGGCATTGAGGCAGCAGCTGGGGGCACAAGAGCTCCTATGTCAGCAAGAGAAACTCACACGTGCAGTAGAAACCACTCAAACGCAGCAATTGTAGCAGTTGCTAGCAGATCAAGCAGCACAATTTGCTCTACTTCAGCAACAGCTGACTTGGTTTCAGCAACAGTTGCAGCAACATTGACATCAGCAGTAGCAACAACAATTACAATAGCAGCAACAGCAGCAACAGTAGATGCAGTGGCAGCCAACATTACAATATTCATCTGCACAACTGCCTCAAGTAAATCCTTCACCAGTAATACAACCAGCCGTACCTCCACAGGCACAGGTTGTACCACTTGCCCCTGCAGGTGCTGCACAACAGCCTCGAGCACCTCCTCTAGTGCCTCCCATAGCACCATTTTGGCAGGCATAAAACCCATTCGTGCCACCGATTCACATGGTTCAACCGGCAGCAACAGCAGCAGCAGCAGCAGTAGCAGCTGTAGCGATGACAACATTTCAGCCAATTCCAGTCATCAACATGGAGCACAACCCCGTGCAAGGACCTCACGCGGCAGCGCAAGGCAAGCCTTTTCAATTCCTGGAAGATAATGTGCCAGCATCTGCAACATCACTACAGCTGCACAAAATCTCTATCGACAAGTTCAACAGAGAAGACTTCCAACGCAGGGTGCACAAGTTTTAGCAAGTTGTCCAGATCCACTGTCTTTGGAAGTTCTATGATGGGTACTACACTCCACCACCGGGGTCGTCACCACAAGTGGTAGCAGATTTCAAACACTACACCACAGCTGCATTTATGGTGCTGGAAAATCAGCTAAGCTCTCGCATCCAACAAGAAGTTTGGATGTACGAGGGAACCTCTGAGCCTGCACGTCACACATGGTCCTACATGTTGAGGACGTACATGTCTCGCGACTCTACCTTCAAGTTTCACCTCCTGACCAAGCTATTGTACATTGGCATCAACAACATTGAAAGCATTAAATCCTACATCAACAAGGCAAGATCACTTCACGACCAGCTCGCAGTGACTGATGCCTCTATCTCAAAACCTGCCTTTGTGACTTTCCTCCTCAACGGCCTAACTGGAGACTGGGATGACATACAGAAAGTGCTAAAGTTCAAGCACAGAGCAGAGTTGACAAAAGCCTACGTCTACAAGATGTTACTCATTGAGCAACGTGATTGTTCTTCAGCAAAAGAAAAATAGCAAATTTTCTCATACTCCACTTATGAGGATATTGGCACAATAGTCAGCTCCACTGAGCCCTCCTGGGAGAGTCAACCCACAAGGAAGTCAATCTCCTCCCAATGGTCTACCCAATCGGGACCAGACGCCAACAGGAGCAGCTCAAGTGGCCAGCAACCTGGGTCACGTCCAACAATAGTGTGCTCATATTGTAACAAGAAAGGACACAAGGCCAAAGATTGTTGGAAGCGGATGAGAGAGGAGAAGGAGACAAAAGAAGGAAACAAATCAGGAAGCAAGGGGGAGAAAGAGGATGGTGGAAAAGAGAAGCAGACTCAAAAGAAGGAGAAGGAGCTTGAGAATTAGGAAGAAGACAAAGGCAAGGCATACAACTACACAGGGTATGTGTTCTAGCTGTCAGGAACACAAGGCAACACGTTGGTTTGCTCTACCTATGTGTGGTACCTCAACAACGGGTGCACTTCGCACATCACATTTGACAAGTCATGCCTCCAAGAGCTCCTACCTTCTACAAAAGGCTTTGTCACAGTGGCCAACAACAAGCGAGTGCCAGTACTAGGGAAAGGAAAAATGACTGTGATTGGGTACAAGGGTGCTTAGGTCAAGTTTGGTGACGTACTTTACATACTTCAGATTGTACTGAACCTTCTCTCACTCGGACAATTGATGAGGAAAGGTGCATGCATTGTCAGTAATGGACAGCACATCACTTTGAAGAGTCATGAGGGCAAAACATTTGCCAAAGGCCGCCTGCTACCGCACGTCATGATCGAGCTGGACTTCACTGCACTTGCTTGAAGTGACTCCAAATCTCCTTTTGCAGCAACTAGTCTCCAACAACCCTCTGGTGCATACCTACCTATTTGGCACAAACGTCTCGGCCACGTCAACAGCCAGATTGTGCAATCAATACACAAGAAGTCCCAAGTCAATGGTCTCAACATCAAAGACAACGGTGACAAGGACACATCGCAACCATGCAGAAAACTACGTTTGTGAAAAGCTACAACGTCAGATGTTTCCTTGAGCCACCAAGTGTGATGTCAGCCAACAGCTGAAGCTGGTTCATACGGACATCTGTGGGCCACTCCCTACAGCCACCATGAGTTTGGATCATCGGTGTTTTCTCTTGTTCGTCGATGACACAACTCCATTTGTGTGGAACTACCCTCTACGTACAGGGGATGAAGCTCCTACATACTTCTTCAAGTGGCTAGCAATGGCGGAGAGGCAGAGCAACAAGAAGTTACAGGTTTTATGCTCAGACGGTGCTAGTGAATACACAAGCGTTGAGTTCATGTCTCGACTTGAAGACATGGGGGTTGTGCAGCAGTTCTCAATAGCTTACACGCCATAGCAAAATGGCGTTGCTAAGAGGGCGAACAGCACGATGCAAGAGACGTTAAAGTAAATGCTTCTGGGTGCTCAACTCAACGACAACTGGTGGTCGTATACCTTGAGGCAAGCGGTCTGAGTGCGCAACCGCGTACCCCATGTGTCACTTCCAGAGTTGACACCATTCCAGGCCCAACACGGTGACAATCCACATATCACCATGCTCAAGACCTTTCATTGTATGGCACTATTTTTTGTGCCTAAGGAGCGCCACAAGAAGCTATCAGACAAAGCATCATGGAGATTTTTCCTTGGTAAATGTCCCAACATGAAGGGGTCAGGAGTTCTACGATGTGGAATCACAACAGATCACAATCAGCTGTGACGCCATCTTTTTTTAGAACCTCACACGCCAGACATGGGAACTGATTTGCAAGACTCGACCAGAATTCCTCCAAACCTTTAACGACTCCTACAACCAATCACTGAAGGAAGCAAAAGAAGGTCCAAAACCACTCTCCCTTATTGATATAGATCATACGAGTAAAGAGGCGGTGAGCACGAGTGTGCCCCTCTAAGGAGACCACCTAGTACGCGTCTCCAGAGACGACCATTCACACGAAGTACTTGATCACAAAACCAAGGCGGTGGGATTGGAGAATGTTGTGAAGGCAACGCGAAAGCATGAAACGCCAGGGGGAGTCCACAAGCTATGTTCCACACGCCTCCTATAGTATCAGTTGGAGCAATAGAGAGAAATAGAGAATGAAGGAAAGAACAACATGGCCATAACAACATGTTGTGTCTTCAAGGAGTTCTCCATGAGTTCACCACAACTCACTTGTGTGCTCTATTCACATCGACCAAGGATCTCCCACCAGAGCCAAAAACACTCAAGGAGGCTCTAAATGGAGAACATGCAGCCGAATGGAAAGAAGCATTGGATGTGGGATACAATAGCCTCATGGACCAAGGCACATGGGAGCTTGTGGAGCTACCATCTAGTCCACGGCCTGTTGGGGTCAAATGGGTTTTCCGCATCAAAATAAAAGCTGATGGGAGTATCGAAAATTTCAAAGCAGGTTGGTGGAAAAATGATTTTTACATTTCATCGAAATGATTTTCTTAAAATCTACCCCCTTGTGAGTCACTACACCACAGCACGCATATTGCTCACAATTACAAAAGTTCAAGACTACGAGGTGTAGCAAGTTGATGTGAAGAACACATCTCTTGGAGGGGAAATGGAGTCAACTGTATTCATGAGGCAGCCAGAAGGCTACGATGATAGAAGTGGAAGAGTGTGCAAGCTAGTGAAGAGCTTGTATGGGCTCAAGCAGAGTCCTCTCTTGTGGTACCGGAAGCTTCAATGCCTCCTGGAAGCCCTTGACTTTCTTCCATCAGCCTATGATGACTGTCTATTCCTTCATCATCCTTCACCAAACAAGCCGCCAGATAGCTATGCTATGGTCTACGTCAACAAAATCCTCATCATTTGCCCATCTACACAAATCATCAAAGCCACAGCTACGGCCATGGAAAACGAAGTCAATGTTACCCTCATGCCAAGTTTTGAGTAGTATCTCGATATGAAAATCAAATGTGACTGCACAACACAAACGCTTATGCCGAGCCAATGAGCTTACTCTACCAAGTTCTTTGAATGCTTCGACGTGTCTGATAGGTACGTGCCTACTCCTCCCACTCAACAGCAGCTACTCCATGAGGGACCCAAGGGGAGGAGTGAGACTGACTACCTGTGAACCGTGTGCGATGTGCTAGCCTCAACCAAATGGTACAGGCACCAACCGGCGGCAACGTCCACCAAGGGGAGGCCGGTGCACACCTTTCCATGTTTGCAAAGCGTAGGATTGTCTTAGGGGAGCACGGGAACACGTGTGGCACAATGGGAGTAAACTCTACTTGTTATTCAAGTGTCGACATACACAACTACATGTACATAATGACACATCCTAGGCGTCCCGAGGTCGCCGAGCAGTGCACGGCTCTGTAAGGGCCTAGAATAAGTGTGATTGCCTCAGCATCACATAGCTCATATTTTCAGATTTCCAACGCACCAAGAATCGCATCATTCTGTGAAGGAACGGCCGAGATATGGCCATTTCCGTGTCCCACATTAATCTGTCGCTGGCAGCACCACTAGCGGCGGTGATGGCCGTCCAAAGCACCCTTTCTGGTAATAACACATCAGGACGCCATTCTAAAGCACCCTTGGCTTGCAATGATCCTTGAATCATTGACTATCCGGGCCCCAAGGCGCGCTTTGGCCTTGTTGGGTCTTCCAAGGGTCGAGCATTGGTCCTTGGGGACAATTTCCCGTCACCATTTTCCCCTCGGCCAATCCAACCTATGGCCGGATGTAACTTCCACAATTATTGATGGATCAATCCCGTTTTTGGATAAATCTTGCACGGTTTTTCCTGTGGATTCCAAATCCACATTCAGATTACACATTCAAGGAAGCCTCAATCCGTGATCAGTGCCGGGGGCACTGTCCAGCTTACACTACCCCCCCCTCCCCCCTAGGAGCAAGCCGTCCCGGTTCGCTCTTGGTACTCCTGGAGGATGGCATTCACCCCGCCAACGTTGAAGTTGCGGGCAGGCTCCCATGAGTTTTGGGCCACATCGTAGCCCTTCCACTTGACCAGATACTCCCATCCACAGCCACGGCGACGGTGTTCAAGGATGGCCTCCACTTCAAAGTCTTGCTTGCCCTCGATCACCACCGAAGGGGGAGGCTCCGAACTGCTGCCAGGAAAATGCTCGGCCGGATCATGGTAGAGCTTGAGCTATGAGATGTGGAACACATCGTGGACTGGCATGGAAGGCGGGAGATCCAACCGTGACAACACGGGTGTCTGCATTTCGAGTACCTCAGACGGACCAAGCCACTGGGGTTTCAACTTGTCCGACCGGACCCCGCGAAGCTTGACGTGCGCCCTGTTGAGAAGCACGCGGTCACCGACCTTGAGCATTGCATCTACGCGTCGGCGGTCCGCTTGCACTTTCTGTTGCGCTTGCGCCTTTGCCAATGCATGTCGCGTCACCATCCAAATCTGCGTGAAGTCACATGTGGTAGACTCCACCGCGGGCAGGTTGCTTGCGACGTGCAAACTGAGGGACGATGCGGGCGCCATCCCGTTACCCACCTCAAATGGCGCCTTGCCAGTGGAGGCGGACGTGGCGGAGTTGTACGCTAGTTCAACGATCGGAAACCACTGGTCCCACGCCGTCGCGTCCAGATCACCAACTATACGGAGGAGCTGCTCCAATTTCTGGTTCGTCCGCTCCGTCTGTCCATCAGTTTGGGGATGAAAACTGGTCGAGAGCTGCACCTTGCTGTCGTACCGCTCCATGAGTTCTTACCAAAACTTACTCGTGAAGCGCGGGTCACGGTCACTCACAATGGACCACGGCAGGCCATGGAGACATACCACGTGCTCGAGGAATAGCAGAGCCCTGCCTTCCACGCTCACCGCATCACGCGTCACAATGAAGTGCGACATCTTGCTAAAGCAATCCACCACCACCACCACCACCGCATTGTAGCCTGCCGCTTTCATGGGCAAACCCGTAGTAAAATCCATGGAGATGTCTTGCCACGGCTGCTCAGGGATGGGCAAGGGTTGGAGGAGACCCGGGGTCTTCATCCTCCGCACCTTGTGGCGTTGGCACACGTCACAACTCCGGCAGAATTCAGCCACCTCCGACAACATGGTGGGCCACCAAAAGAAGCGAGCCACCATCTTCAATGTCTTTTTGGTGGAGAAGTGACAGCTCGGGCCACTGTCATGGAACTCCTCCAAAATCAGCTGCCAAAGCGCGTGCACCGTGGGAACCACCACCTGCTGTGTGCCTCGCCGTCGTCAATACGGTGCCTCGAAGAAAAATCTCCGAGCATCGAGTTGCCCATGCGCCTTGTATTCTTCCATAAAGAGCTTCACAAGGAAGGCATCCTCGTGGATGGTGAGAGACGCGACCCGCATCATCACATCCGGTCGCCGTGAGAGTATGTCGACTGCGTTGATGCGACCCGGCCGGTACACGATCTCGTAGTCGAAGTGCAACTCGAGGTACTCCACCCAAAGCGCTTGCCGCCAACTCAGGTTTGACTGCGTCTTGAAGTACTTCAACGCGTGGTAGCCGGTATAGACTGTGCACTTCCGCGCCTCGAGATAGCACTACCAGTTCTTGAAGGTTGCGACCACGGCAAGTATCTCCTTGTCATGGATGGCGTAGTTTAGCTCTGCCCCACGCAACTTGCACGAGTAGTAGGTGACCGGATGCAACCCGTTACCAAAGTCCTGCAAAAGGATCTCACCAATGGCCAGGTCCAATGCATCCGTCGCCATTTAAAACTCATGCCCGCTGCCGGCCAAGTGCAAGGCCGGTGCGGAGGTCAGAGTCCTTTTGAGATTCTCAAAGGCTTCTTGTTGACTAACTCCCCAACTCCACTCGTGATCCTTGCGAGTGAGATTGGAGAGTGGCGCTGACGTTCCCGCATAGCCAAGGATAAACCTGCGGTAGTAGTTGCAAAAATCAAGGAACACTTGCACATTGTACACACTACACAACTTCGGCCACTCTTGTACGGACAACACTTTGTGCGGGTCCATGGCAATCTGTCCATTGCCAATCATGTGTCCAAGGAATTCAACTTTCCCAACCGCGCGCTCACACTTAGAGAGTTTTGCAAAAAAAATCTCCTTCCTCACAATCTCGAGGACCTTCTTCACATGCTCCTCATGCTCCTCTGCCGTCCTGTTATAAACCAAGATGTCATCGAGGTACACCACCACGAAGTCATCCAAGTACGGCCTGAAGATGTTGTTCATCGCCGCCATGAAGGTGGTCAACGCATTGGTCAACCTGATAGGCATCACGAGGAACTTGTAGTGACCGTAGCGGGTGCGGAAAGCCGTCTTTTCCACATCATCTGCTGCAATACGGATCTGGTGGTAGCCGGAACAAAGTCGATCTTGTGAAGAAGCGAGCCGCACAGAGCTGATTGAAGAGCTCCTCGGCTCATGGAAGCTGGTACAGGTTCTTGATGGTCAGCTTGGTCAACGCCTGGTAGTCCACGCACATGCCCATCTCCCCTGTCTTTTTCTGCACAAAAAAGACAGGTGCAGCGTAAGGAGACAAGGATGGGCGGATGAAGCCCTGCTCCCTCATCTCGGTCAACTTCCTCTTGAGCTCCTGCAGCTGCGCGTCACTCATGCGATATGTTGCACGAACAGGTAGGTACGGTCCAGGTTTGAGGTCGATGTGATGATCCACGTCCCGCTTTGGTGGCAGACCCGCCGGGAGGGTGTCGGAGAACACATCCTTGAACTCTATACACACCTTCCGAAGCCCCTTGGCCACCGCGGCAAAATTGCCTTGGGCCCCCGGCTGCTCACGAGTCGCCCCATGCGCCATAACATGTGCTATGTCCTCTGGTTCGTCGAAATCGTCCTCCACGTCTCGCACGAACGCCTAAAAAATCTGTTCCTTTTTCTAAATCGTGCGCTTGAGCTACACCAAGTTTAGCGTCGATGGCGTTGATTCCTCCTTGCAAGGCGCCGACTGCTGCGACGCTTCCTCCTTGCAAATTCCCTCCTCCATGGCCTCTTCCTCGGACCACGTAGGCAGGGGATACTCCTTGTCTCCGTGCTTGACTGAGACGGTGCGCAGCTCCCAATTGACGACGGGGTTGTACTTGTGGAGGAAGTCACGACCGAGGATCACATTGTAATCCTTCATTGGGTACACCCGGTATATGGTCGTTATGCAAAGCTTCCCCACGCAAATGGAGAGGGGACGGGCCAGGTACCCCACTTCAATCGTACCGTCCACTTGGTTAGTGGTCCGCTTCTTGCTCGTGAGCGCAAGGCCCCACTTCCGAGCACAGTCCATGCTCACAAAACTGTAGCTCGCGCCACAATCCAGCAGAATCCCCACCTTCTCCTTGACGCTTTTCACTCACACCTCCAAGAGAAGTGCGGGCTGCTCCACCTCATACCCCGCGTCCCATGCCTTGAACTCGGAAATCCCCATAATTGCCGCAAGGCATTCGAGTGGGCGGTCAACTGGCAGTTTGGACTGATAGGAGCCAGGAGTAATGCCATCTACTCCTGGCTCTCCTCGTTTTCCGACTCCTTTTTTGCTTTATCTTCTTCCTTTGTGGATTACTTCCCCTTCCATTGTCGCTTACCCTTGTCGTCGCCCTTCTTTGGACTCTGACAATCACGCGCAAGGTGGCCAGGCTTGCCACAGTTGTAGCACTTACACTGTTGCAACACTCTGATCTCCATGGTCGTGTCGTTGCTCTTCGCCTGCTTGCCGTAACCACCACCAAAAGAGTTGTGGCTGTTGGCATGAGCTTGTTGCACGCGTGAATGGTACCGTTCAGCTGCTGCAATCATTGCCGATAGGTTGACGTTGAGGTCGTGCATCACCGTCACAACGTGAACGTCGTTCTTGCGGTCGTTGCTGTAGTAGAAGCACAATTCGTGGGAGTCGAAGCCACAGTTGGTGATGATTTCACAAAACCTACGGGTGTAGTTGGCAATGCCGCCAATCTAGCGAAGCCGGTGTAGCTTGGCACGCGCGTTGTTCCTCACGTCACCCACGGTGGAGCGATTGATGAACGACTCTGTGAACTCCTTCCACAAGGTTGACCATTTTAGGGTAGGATTGCCACCATTGCAAGTTGGAGCCGATGGGGTTAAGATTCTGGTCAAGGGCGCAATGCAGGCAACCACCAATCCAACGATGTTGATGTTCCACTGCCGTGTGGATTGGACTGCATCACATCGGCCAACCAATCCAAAGATGCCCCTCCCAGCAGGATCACGACATAGTCGCGGCACGCCTCGTACCTTGAGGCATCCATGCCAATGGCTGTGAAGTCCAATTCCAGTCCAAGTATCCAAGCGTGCGGAGCTGGCCCATCCTTCTTCAATGGGTCAAACGGCTCCGGCTTGGGCGGGCTCGGGACGCCCATCGCAGGTACGTTTGCTATGACAACTGCCACTGGTGTTGTCACTATACGCTTCGCGAGATCTTGATTGAGGTACGTGTTTTCCTTTTCCAGCAGGTCCATCTTGGACTGCATGTCAGCGAGAAACTTCTGCAACACTACGGCTGCTGATGCTTTGCCTTGTACATCAAACGCCGTGGCCAATGAGTACGTGCCGGATGAAGTAATCTCTCCATCCGGTACAACGTCTTCCTCAACGGGTCCTTCGGTTACCACCTTGTCACCAGAGTGCGTGGTTGTCCTCGGGCATGGATCCGCCAAAGAGACAAGATGCGTGCTGGTGTACGCTGACCAAGAGAGGTTGCCGCGTGGATGATTGTGCCCCTGAGCCAAGGGTGGCTCTGATACCAAATGTGAACCGGGCGCGGTATGCTAGCCTCAACCGGATGGTGTAGGCACCAACCGGCGGCAACGGTGACCAAGGGGAGGCCAATGCACACCTTCCTGGGTTTGAAAAAGCATAGGATTGTCTTTGGGGAGCACGGGAACACGTGTGGCACAGTGGGAGTAAACTATACTATATGTACATGATGAAACATCCTAGGCGACCAGAGGTCGCCGAGCCGTACGCGGCTCTGTAAGGGTCTAGGATGAGAATTATTGACTCAATATCACATAGCTCATCTTCCCAGATTTCCAACACACCAAGAATCGCATCATTCCGTGAAGGAACGGTCGAGATATGGCCGTTTTCGTGAACCACGTCAATCTGCCACTGGCGGCACAACTAGCTGCGGTAAAAGCCGCCCGAAGCGCCCATTCGGGTAATAACACATCGGGGCCCTTGGCCCACAATGATCCTTCACTAATTGACTATCCGGGCCCCAAGGCGCGCTTCTGCCTTGTTGGGTCTTTTGAGGGTCGAGCCTTGGTCCTTGGGGACGATTTCCCGTCAGCATTTTTCCCTCGGCCGGTCCAACCTTTGGCTGGGCGGAACTTCCTCAATTCTTGATAGATCGATCCCATTCTTGGATCTCGCACGGTTTTTCCTATGGATTCCAAATCCATAGTCTGATTACACATTCAAGGAAGCCTCAAGCCGTGATCAGTGCTGGTGGCACTGTCCGGCTTACACTACCGAAGCAAAATTGGTTCGCTGATGCACGTTGCAAGCTGCACGCGTCCACAGCAGTAGTTTGCTGCTAGCAACTTGGCATGCGATAATGAGACCTGTACAGAAGCCGCCTGTAAGGAGCTCGATTGAACCCTTGGCTACCTCAAGACCACAAGCGATGCAAGCATTTGCTTTGGAACCTCGAGTGATCTTGACCTTCGTTGCTACGTGGATGCTGATTTTGGAGGGACCGAAGAGGGCCGACGCATCACCACTGGATTTGTGTGTCTTCTTGGTGGAGGAGCTATCTCATAGATGTGCAAGTGACAAAGCATCATCACTCTCAGTCCGGCAGAAGCTGAGTATGTAGCAGCAATAGTAGCAGCCCAAGAGGTTACCTACATTCGCAACCTCCTCGACAACATCAGCTTTCCACAAGAGAAGCCGACATAATTATTTCTCGACAACTCAGCAATTAACCAAGCTAACTCTAAATGTTTTCAAAGTCAAGCCAAGTACATCGACATTCAAGGAAATTAGATTCGATCTAAGGTCCAAGACTGAATGGTTTAGTTTGTGCACGTTCTACGAAAATTGCAAGGTGTCGACTGCTTGACAAAAAGCATCCCAAAATACATCCTCTATAGGTGCATGCAACAATGCAGACTCAACACAACTGTGTTCTCGTAGTATGACCTGAAGAATCATGAGGAGAACAAGACATGGAAGTCGAAAGCCAAAACCGTGCCATGTATGCCTCCTACGGCATGTGAGCGGGCATCACGTGTTTCATGGTAGACGCAAACACGACATCAAGAAGCACAAAAAGGAGAGAGAGAGTAGGAGGAGATATTCAAGGGGTGAAATCTATGGCTGTGAATAGATTGGGTGCGCCTCATTCCCCTCATTCAACTGCAAGCCCATCGGCAATCTCTCATTCCGGATCTCGTCAAGACACCCACAATCCACGCGGCAATTCCAGTCGACCTGTGAAGCACATAAAACGCAACTCAATATTTCTGGAGAGGGCTACATCTCATCACAGCAGCCCCGACAACATCAGATTTGACTGCTGGCGGTGAACACAATCTACAAACAGTAATTTTGTCGAAATTTATGCTCACAACAGTACCTTTCGGTGGTCTCTCTTTCGTTGCAACAACAGCTCCCACCGAAAATGCTAAACTTAGTGTATAGGTGGAAATCTACAACAGCTCTAATGCACAAGAATTGGCGACAGCAAAATTTGCCAAAAATGACAAAACATGTTGCGTAGGGAGCCTTGCCACCTTTCCAGCTATAGCATCAGAACGACGCGAAGCAGGAGGCACCTTGCTCAGCCTCTCGCGCCCAACTACGCAAGCGCAGCCACCGCGAGAGGCATCACGAGAGAGCTAGGAGGTAGGCAGGCGAGAGAACAAGCAAGCACGCATGACACCAAGTTCGCCGTTGATGCCAGCAAGCGAGCAAGGAGCAAGGGAGGTAAGCAAAATCACCACTGATGTCAACGCTCGCTACCGCACTCAAGCATTGCACGAGCAAAAGTGTTGGGCAAAAGGGTCAAGCACCGGCACCTACTTCTCATGCAAAAATCAACAAGACAACCGATGGACAACAAGCGCATCAAAGCAGCATGGAACCAGATCTAACGGCCATGGATAAAAACTATGCCCGCTGCCTGCTCAGTTTTGAAACAAAAATCAGCACCATACGCTCTGGCCTGCAAACAGCATGCGCGTAGTAGTTCACATAACGGGCCCTGATTGCCAGCAATTTTTGAAGGCACGCCCCCAATTTTGTGGACTTGCTCACCTGCGACCTCTTTTCCGGACGACCAACTTCTAGACGGTTGAACTGAGTCCTCAACCGGCGTGCTAACGGGACTGAAACGGGTCAGCCAAGCAACAACTAACCATTTGGCGGCTATGACTGAAGAAGGATACACTGGCACAACTGAACGTGAGGAGCAAGACTCTCATGACCCTCCTAATGACCTTTACACAGCTCCTACAGCTCCAATTATTGGAGGAGGCCAAAGAACACCTTTTCAGAGCCTAGGAAAGGTGTCCCCAATTCAGAAGTGGCTGGACAAGGGTAGGCATGAGAAGAAGCATTTTGAGGCACATGCTAGATCTCATGGGCAAGGTTCTCGCCATAATTGTTTCCATAAGAAGCAACCAATTTTTTTGGAGTGGATATACTTTTCTTTTTGCCAACCCGTCAAGCCCAAGTCTCCTCATGCATGAAGAAGGCTCCATACATATTACAGCAACCAATGACCTCAAAAACGAGGAAAACATTTTTCCCTTTTTGCCTGAAGTCGATACTTAATTCTTTCCTGACCAACCTCTCACCAGCAGGACGACACAACTTCAATTTCTGCATAAAGATTTATGGAGGCCTCTCGAGGAATTTTTGGACGCCAAACAACAGTAAGAGGGGGTCATACCACCAGATCAGCAATTGAGGGGGAGTGTTGGAGCTGTGTAGTTACTACGCTGGTAGTATGCTCCACAATGGTGAAGTCGGTGTAGCAATCTGTAGACCGTACGAGGCATGAAAGATTATAGAGTGACATTACCAGGTCCAAAACTAATGGAAATTCTTCTCATCAACCGCCACATATTTTTCTTGGCAACCGCACCCTTGGTGTGTAAAGTGCATGTATTATACATAGTGTGTAGGCATGCACACATAGTAGTACATGCCCTTTATCCGTTCCTCGGGAGATGAGGAGCTGCACACTGCACAGTGCTGCACAGATACACAAGGCAGGATTACCTGTTCTTGCCTCGCTTCCATACACCCGAGGTTATAGAACATCTACTACATGAAAAGGATCTCCAAATCTACATCAACCTGTGCATTATAATCAACGGTGTAGGAGGATAACTTTTGAAGGAAGCCACCTGATGAAGAATCTTCACCATGAATTTAGATGAAGCTCCCTTTAATAGGAAGCTTCTCCAAAGCTGACTCTAGCACCAAGTGACATCATAGAGCTGGAGGAAGCTTCATACTTGCAAGGACAGGATGTGAATACGACCACCACAAATGAGGAAGCTTCTCCTCAAGGCGATCAACTTGCCTGGACCACATGTATATAAGGCGGCAGTCCTAGCACACCTCTATAACAACTCTCTCAAACATAGCAGCATCAGTACTTCAAGAGGTTTAGATTTCAACAACTTTGTTATCATTGTCACCTTGGCTACAGGAGTGTCTACCAGAGCGCCAAAGTCAAGACTCTGTTGGATTTTTCTCTGAAGACCCATGTAAGACCTGCACTTTTGTGTAAGCCTGGGTTGAGGATGCCACCGTCTTTAGGTGAAAAGACGATGGCAGTACCAAGATCCCTTGCGTCGACAGCCTTGAAGGCCTAGCAAGGATTGTCCCTTCAAGGATGCTGAGCAGCTCACTTCTTTGTACATAGATGTGTGAAGGCTGATTCTTTCTACTATCAATCAAGAGATTCATTTATCAGCTGTGCTCCTTTGTTTTCATAACATTAAGATAGTACATGCTTTCGTGCTAAGCACCAAAGATCTCTATACAAGTAATAAAGAACCTAAAGCTTGCTGCCACAAACCAAACCACTTCCACTACACAAACTGTGTTACTTCGAACCCAACATCGAATCTGAATACGACTTGACCATCAACCCAAGTTTAAAAACGAAACTCTAAAATTCCTTCCCAAATTCTGACCAAAGTTTAAACCCAACTTCTAAGCCAAACCCTAGCCCAATCTCCAACCTGGGTTCCAACCCAGCATCTGACTTATCTTCCAATCCAGCTTCCAATCCAACTTCCAACCCAACTTTGAATCCAAATTCTAGCCCACATTCTAACCAAACGTCCAACCCAGATTATAACCAAGATTCCATCACAAATTCCAACACACATTCTAACCCAACGTCCTAACCAAATTCAAACCGAACTTCCAACCCATCTTCGAACAAAAATTCTAATCCAACCTACCCTACTACCTAGTGAATGTGTTCATTAACCAGTTATGAATATTTAAATCTTTAATTTTCATTGTTGGATTTGTATTTTATTGTTACGTTTTAAGTCATCGAAAGTGAGGGGATTCACTCGTACTTTTGAGGAGAGCGCTTGTTCACTATTTTTCTATTTGGGCAAACAACACACTTGATTTCCTGGTTTGCCTTGTTATGTGTCATAATTGGCTTGACATATCACGCGTATGGACATGCAATTTGCTACGCCAATCGGTTGTTTCTGCATATTCTGTCCATGAGGTCCATTAGTGGACCAAATGGACAGGTCACCATTTTTTCTTGACATGGTTCGACAATTCCAACCATCGGACCATGTTTGACACACGGGAAGTCGAGCAGCCTCCTCTGGAAATGTGCGAACTAGCTCCTCAAACATTTTTACATTTTCATGTGAGTAGTAAACATGTTCCCAACACGATGGGTAAGGGAAGGACCATGCTAAAGAAATCCTTATAGTGACACCTCAAATTTGACCTTTTAAATCCAACAATAAATACATGAATGGTTGAGTCTGAAAAGATGGCCAATTCAATGAGATTCGAACAGGGAAAATAATCAATACAAAACTCAATAGGTTGTAGGGTAACATCCATCTTGATCTCAAACCAAACTTCCCGTCCAAAACCCAACCCTTATGTGAGCCTTATGTCCCATCACAATTTCCAACCCTATTTATGATGCATGTTCCAACCCAAAATCCGGCCTGATTCCCAGCCTAATGCAAAACCTAACGTCCAACCCAACTTTGAGTCAAGATTCCAACCTAACAAAGAATCCAAGATCCAATGCACCATTGACCACAACTTGTAACCCAACTATCAAATCAACTTACAAATCAACTTCCCACCCAACTTCCAGCATAACCTCCAACTGAATTTTCAACGTAACTTGCCTACCCAAGTCCAATCTAGCTAGCACCCAAACATCTGACCCAACTTGTAACCTTGAATTTTGACTCAACTTGCAACCAACATGCAATCTAAATTTCAATCCATGTTTCAATCCAATTTTAAATAAAATTCAAACACAACTTCCAGCTCAACTTTAAACAAGTAAGGCTTCTACCTTACAAAGCTATTTGTAAAAGGATACAAATAATTTCTCGAGTATGACATGACGGATGTTTGCTCTAATGACCCCTACTGGCGATGGCGGTACACTCACTTGGTCTTCAAACACATGAGCAACGAGATAAGTCGCATGTTATTACGAGAGCGCTATGGTACCAGTCCTGGTTGATACGTTAGCGAGGATGAAATTTCAGGTAAAAATCCATGAAGAACTACTGGTGGCATAAGATGTAAATTGACTTCCCAAACCATTACAAGACATGCGACTCCTTCCTATGTAAGAATCAAACCACGGGTTTGCTTCAACGGTTGCCGATACAAAAAGAACCACATCTCGACACACACAGCACTACCGTGGAGGAATAATCATGCATATTCTTCAATGAAATTGTTTGACTGTGCAGTGTTCCCTCCTCCATCACCAACCAAATAGAAAAAAATGTTTCGTAACAGGTTTTGGCATGAGTTGATCACTTCGTCTAGCATTCAAGTTTAGCTATCAATGGTCTTCCATACCTAGACTGATATGTACAGTGTTTGCACGAATCCCATGCTTGAATGATTATTACAAATTGAGTGCGCGCCACATGAAACATGCTTGGTAATCAAGCTACAAACCACCGAGATTGTGTACAACGGAATGACACTTGCCGTAACTGAAAATTCCTTTTCAGTGTTTGGTAAACTCCCCTCAACTTCGACAGCAAACTTCATGGAAACTATTGGAATTATAGGTACAACACCAAGATTTCTAAAGCATTTGGATGTGATGATGTGTGCCACGAACCATCATCAAGGATAGAGATGGCTCCTTCACTATATAATTTTCTATTCAAACAAATGGCATGTGACAATGGTTGGATTGTGATGTTCTCAACATTCCATCCTCAAACGGAGGAGAAAACCTTCAATACCATTCAAAAACTTTGATAACGTCTTCGCACTTTATGGAAGTCCCATGGAACTGATTGGGTTGTATAACCAACAACCGCTTAACTCACATATGTTTTGGCAACTTCCATCGCAAAAGGTAATTTACGTAAGCGATGGTATGTGTCAAAGTTTCTGCCATACCAGTAGAAATACATACCTAAAGGAAAACTCCCGCGGTTGGCATCCATAGTCGTTACTTCTCTAACGTCTAAGAGGAAAAAAAAACACTCACAAAAGACGGAGTCAGTGAAGAAGTGAATAACTGGCCAACATGAAAACAATGACATTTTCAATGCTGGTAATTGCATCTTATTAAGCTTCACAAACACTCAATTGTGTGGTCGAGAATTTGTAAAGCTCAAGCCCAAATGGTCGGTTAAGGTCAAATGGATGCAAACCCCATACTTTGCTTGACTTTGCCCACTCAATAGCATGGTGATTAATCGAGTCTTCCATAATAACAGATTGAAGCACTTTTGGGACCCCAACGAGAGGTTCATTAGCGGAGATGTCGTTGGTTGGCCTCTTATTCAAGTGGATGAGGACACAGAGTACGTGATTGATGATATTCTTTGACACTGATATTGTCATAAAACAAGCAAGTATCTTGTCAAGTGTCACGACTATGACACTATATACAAGAGTTGGAAGCCCTATGAAAACCTCCGAGATGTCAATAATATGATTTTTGGCTACTAGATGTGTCATTGGCTTAGGCGTGCTAACCAGCTAGGATGTTGCAAAAAAAGGGGAAGTACCATGTCCGACATACACGAGTCCCGAAGCTCTTTAAGTGGGTTGTTCTTTGTTCAAGGCATTTGCCACAGTGTGTTAATCTCAAGGATTCTAATGCCAATCAGGCAAGGGCATTTTCCCACTTGCTCTCATCTCTAATGTTTCAATGTAAAAAGTTTTGAGACATTTGATCCCTCTCCAGAATGGTTGACGAAAATGTAGCAAATCGTACCTATGTCCTAACACAATTCGGTTAACTTATGGAGGGCATTAGAAAATTCCTAAGATGCGCCTTGATATTCTCAACCCCCCTGATTTTTTGGCGTAGTTTCTCAACGCGACCACCCTTACGTGATGTTGTGTGCGTTGGTCAACTCTAGCGCACAAGGCCCAAAACATGACTCATTGTGTTCTTAGCTTTTGTATGAATGTGCTTGCCATTATGATCCTTGTCATCTAAGTATATATCTTGTCAATAAAAATGATCCAACTGTATAGATTCCTTGAATCATTGGCCATTCCCTAACCATCCTTGTCCCGCTGGGCGTCACGCTTGATGGGCGTGTCAGCGTAACCATAGGGTTCTCTCACACCAGAGCATAGAAATCCGCCACGCATCCGCACGTGTCCACCACGGCCGCAACTTCCACGTGGTGGACAATCAAGGTATTGGTACAGAAGTGCTCTCACATGGTAAGGCGTAGCATGTGCACCAAGCGACGATTAGCGAACGTCGGCGTCTCCGTGCACGAGAGCACTTTTCCCTTGAATTTTGTGAGTCCTCGATGCATGCAAGTCCGTTTTGTAATCTTAATATGTGAGGGAAAATGGGAGCATGGAGTAGCGGCCTCGAAGTTGCTTGCTACTGCTGTGCGACCATAACAACTTGTGGCAACCCCTGATCGCCTCGTCAAAAGTTTGCGAGCTCCTTTACGGCCACCAAAGACTTCAGTTGGAGTTGAACTCGCCTCGCCTCCCTGATGTGGCAAGGGAGGTTGAGTTTGTATGGTGTGAGAGCAGCCATAGGGCTTGAACTTATGCCTTGTTACTACCTGTGATTCCTGCATCACTTGGCGGGTTACGAAGAGGCGAGCCGTTGCGAGAATGTTTGCAAGCTCTTGCTCCTATGCGCAAATATGCTACTCCATGAGTACATTTGGTGGCGATTATGAAGTGATTGACCGCCGATGAATTGGACATCGACCCACCAAATTGCCCACTTGGAAGGCCTCGAGGAACGCTGGAGAATCATTCCGTGAATCTACTCGCACAATCACAATGAATGCCCATAATCAAGTTGTGATATCAGATTGTTGCATGGAATCGTTTTCCAGCCATCCACGGTTAGTGAGGACCAATCGGAACGAATGTTTTCTCCAACCATTTGGGACGAAAAAATGACGATCCGAATCCTTGTCTCGCATCGCAAGTCCCCATCGATTGGTTGAATGCCATTCCAAAAAATCATAAATCACTGATTTTGCAGTGTGCAAAACACAGTAAGTCCAATGGTCCTAATAGGATTTTCCACTGACTCGAACAGGTGACTTCGAAGGCTGGGAATCAAAGCAGAATTCTGAATGATCAATAAATAGAGCGGGTACCAGTTGACACCCATGAATGACTAGCACTAACGGGGCATCGGTCCCTCGCCATATTTGCCACTTTTTGGCTTGATGGCATCGCAGCGCGTGAAAAACGGCGCCAGGGGAATCGATGAATTGTGTTGACCTGCTAGAACCGCTCCCTCGATCTCGATATTCTCGCATGACATTTTGCCACCTTGATGTTTTCGTCCGCATTCAGGCGAGATCCAGAGGCACAATGCAGCTGCCGCCAGTCCACCTTGCTTTCGGCTGAACTCAATTTCCATACGAGCCCTCGAAACAAATCCAACGGCTGCACAGTGCACTGCGGCTGCAAGGCAACGTCTGTGCGGCGTATCCGCCCGAAACAACTAGCGCTGTTCATCGCCTGGGCAAGCCCCGGAGCAACTGGTCGAGGCTATGGGTATGGGAAACTGGTCATCCATCCTCCTCGACATGACATTATGAATATATTTTTTATCGGTTGCAATTTCCATCATGTGTCCGAAATCGAGTCCGAAAAAAGGACCATCCCACCACCGTGACGACAAATCAAGGAAAACATCTGTTCTTCCGAGGAAATTATTTCGCTCTCAAGGCATTTGGCGGAAAACGAAGACAAGTTGAGGAAGAGGACGGAGAAGAGTTCTCCATGGGCATCAAAGCGAGAAAAGTGTAATCTTAACATAGTTCTTAAAATAGCACACAAAAATGGCCGGTCGCTGTACACGCATAAAATAAATGGCCACCACGTCAAATAGCACACAAAAATAGCTTCTCGCTGTATAATCATAAAAAGACCACCGCCTGAAGTAGCAGAAAAAAATGGCCAGCACAAAAATGGCCACAAGCCAAAAAGCACACAAAAATGGCCATTGTGCTCAAGTGATGCCACGTAAGTAGCTGGCCCTTACAAAAAATTGGTCGCCCGTCTACTTTGTAGGATTAAATTCACTCTTCCAAATAAAAGTTGATTTATTCTTAGTGTAGGTGAAAGATGAATCAATCTCCAATGTTAGAACAGGACCCTAGTGAGAGAAGTTTGCACCTCACAACAAAGAAGTTTGCCTTCGTCTCACTTCTCACCTGGAGTTCGCCTCCAGGTGGACATTTATATGTGTTGTTTCATGGGTGGATATTTTTGTGTGCTACCTTAGAAATAGGGCTACTAAGACAGCACAAAAAAATAGCCACACATGAAATTGCACACAAAAATGTCCACCTGGAGGCGAACTCTAGTGCGAAGTTAGACAAAGGTGAACTTGTTTTCGGGAGGTGCAAACTTTTGTCACTAGGGTCTTTTTCCAACATCAGAGATTGACGCATCTTTTACCCACACTAAGACTAAATTGCATTTTCTTTGAAAAAGAGAAAGTACTGCTATGAAGTAGACAGGCGAGCAAATTTTTGTGAGGGCCAGCTCACGTAGCATCACCTGCATGCGGTGGCTATTTTGGTGTTTTTTTGCGTGTGGCCATTTTTGCTCTGGCTATTTTTGTGTGCTACTTCAGGCGTTGGCCATTTCAGAGTGCTCGTACAGCGAGCGGCCATTCGTGTATGCTATTTGACGGGCTGGCCATTTTTGTATGATCGTACAGCGACCGGTTATTGTTTTGTGATATTTTGAAAACACTGCCAAAACTCCATTTTGCTCCATCCAACCTCAACCATCGATAAGCCGCCGGATGCCTTCGCCACCTCATCATTACCACATGTAGGTGTACTGCGCTAGCCAGCCCTGTCTGGTAGGCTGGCTCCGTCATTTACGCGCGTCTACGCAACCAATCGGCCCGTCCCTCGTGCTCTTGTCCCACTGCAGTCGCTGTTGCCGCCCTACTTCCCCTCCTCTGCCGCTTCATGCACGCCGTCTCTGAGAGTAACGCGCCTCCGCCTCCCTTAGCCATCCGCGCCTCCCTCCACCTCCCGTGCCGCATCCCGCCCATCCATCGACCCTTCCCCCTCCCTGCCCTCGCAAAACTTCCCACCCGCCACTCCCTCCCTCCCTCCGCCCTCCTACCGCCATCCTTCCTCCACCCTCATTCCTCCCTCAACCCGCCCTCTCTCTGTCCTTCCGCCCTCTTTCTTCCTCCTTCGTCCCTCTCCTGTAACAGCGCGCTTCCACACCACTGATATCTCACGCAAGTTATCGCCTTGCCTGATGTTACCAGCCATACCCAAAATCCCCTACCCGCCTTTTACATCTGCTCCCCCTCCATTAATCAAAGCGTTGGCAGCGCGCGAACGCGATGTTATAAAGGTAACGCTGCAAGCCGAGGCACGGGATCCGCTGCTCTCCCCCTTCGGCCGTCCGCCCTCCTCCTCGCCACTCACCCCTCCGCATCCGCTCTCTCTGCACGCGCACCTCGACGGCCAGCGCAATGGCCACCGGACCACTCCCTCTCTCTCCCCTTCCCTCTCCCACCCCCCTCCTCCTCACCCTCACCGTCTCCCTCACCCTCCTCCTCGTCCTCCCCCGACCCGCCTCCTCCCAGGCCGCGCCGGCCTTGCTGGGCCAGGGAGTGGACCCCGTGACCGCTAACGCGTCCAAGACCCCCGTGCCCGTGTTCATTTCCGTGGAGCTGGTGAAGCTGGTGGAGGTGAACCAGCAGAACTACCAGTTCACGCCCGTGCTCAAGTTCGCGCAGTCGTGGTATGACCCGAGGGCGGCACAGACGTACCCCATCATCGCGTCGGTCGCCGAGCAGAAGCTGCGGGAGCACCAGAAGGCCATCGTGGACTGCGCGGCCGCCGCCGATGACACCGCGTCCGGCGCGGTGAACCTGACATCGGACGCGTGCAAGGAGGCGACGTCGGAGCCGCCGCCGTGCGGGCGCTTTTGCTCCGTCTGGGGCAGCGACACCACTGACAACCCCTACCTCTGCTGCGACGACGTGTGGCTACCCAGCTTCGAGCTGCGCAACATGCTGGACATGTCGCAGGACCGGCTGGTGTCGGACCTGGTGTGGGCCTTCAACGTGAGC
>SZWC01008200.1:43839-57379 GCA_023375785.1 Penium margaritaceum
CTGGTGACACCGGCGCGACGACAGGCGGCGGCCTACCTGTCTGGAGCTGACCGACCACTGTTCCAGAGCCCCAGATGTCACCGGGACTCCCTGCTGTGCTTTCTACGTCCTGCAGGCGCCTTTCGGCGGACTGGGCATGAGGCCCATTTGCATGTTTTTGCATTATATACTCGCTGTCAGTCGATGGATGCATGCATGTGACCAGTCGTTGCGTGCGTCTTTTGATTCTGCACGTCTAGGTTCAGACGGCGTAGGATTCTGACATGTGTGCGCAGAGTTACGGCCAAAACAGTGGTTTTGGGCCGGTTTTAGGACAGCTCTTGGACTGCCGCGTGCGACACCCGCCGTGCGCCGCGGCAGGTATTTATGCCATGGACCTGTCATTTTTCATTTCTCTCTGCATTTACTAAGCTATTGAAGCTTATGAGACTTTGCGCGTCTCCCTAGCCTGATCCTTGCTGTTTCTTGCACCTGCCTGCTTGCTAGTGCGTCAGCTGACTGGACAGTGTCGCCACGTCAGCAGCAGCAAGGCTAGGAAGCTTCCTAGCAGTTTCTCACCAAGGCCTGTCGTGTAGTCACGCTCTCCTCCACCATATACCCCCAATGTGGGTATATGGGTAATCCATCAAAGTCGCTCGTGACGGGTGGAAGCCACACAAACCAACACTCCCCTTGGTTGACATGGCCGTCAACGCCAGAAGAAAGTGAGCCAAGGCACGGAACAACAGTGTATGGCAAGCCATAATATGCATGAGTGAACTCACACACAGACACACACACACACACACACACACACACACACTCACACACACACACACACATGGATGGATGGATGGATGGATGGATGGATGGATGGAAGGAGGGATGGAGGGATGGATGGATGGATGGATGGATGGATGGATGGATGGACGGATGGATGGATGGATGGATGGATGGATGGATGGATGGATGGATGGATGGATGGATGGAGGGATGGATGGAGGGGGAAACACCCACTGCTCTGTGGGCTTCATTGCCACTGTCACTGCAGCTGCTGCTGGCGGTTGCACAAGCAAGAGTGAGGGAAGTCGCACAGCACGCATCGCAACACACGACAAGATAGCTGCAAAAGGCCATTGCTTCCTCCCTGGTGGAGAAGCCTGCCCACATGAAAGACCATTCAACAGTCAGATTCTGTTAACCGTGCTAACAGAGGAGGGAAAATCCCCACCCCCCGCCCCCCCCCCCACCATTGCCCATGACATCCCTCTCCTTCCACCTTGTGGTGCCGCTGGTGTCTTACTCTGCCGATTGCAGGTTCAACTTGGTGATTCGGTACGCTCAGTTCTCGTACTCGACGTCGGATGTGACGGTGAATGACATCTCCATCCCCGCGGGTCTGCACGTGCGCGGCAGCATCCTGCTCTTTGGCCTTCTCGACACCACCGTGGCCTTCAGCCTTGCGCCCAGCGGCGTCGACTTCTACATCGCTGTCAACGCCACTGTGCTCAACCAGGTGCGCCCCGGCGTTGGTGTCAGGGGTGTGTGTGTGTGTGTATGTGTGTGTGTGTGTGTGTGTGTGTGTGTGTGTGTGTGTGTGTGTGTGAGAGGGAGAGAGAGAGAGAGAGAGAGAGAGAGAGAGAGAGAGAGAGAGAGAGAGAGAGAGAGTCCGCGTCCTCGTTCGTGTCCATGTCGGCTAACCGTGCTGGGTTGTGCACGATGCAACTGCATCCCATGCTGAATCGAGGCTGGAGGACGAGGGGATGTGGAAGGTGTGGGTTGTTATGGTGCGGGTGTGAGAGATGGTTCTTGGGCGCTGAGTGGTGTGAGAGATGGTGTTGGGCGCTGAGTGGTGTGAGAGATGGTGTTGGGCGCTGAGTGGTGTGAGGAGGGTAGGATGGCAAACACATCCCCTCCTCGCCCACCAAGTGTCTGGGTCTCGACCATGAGAGGAGTGATGCACACGCACACAAACTAGTGTAATGCACATCATACACATGTGAGAAGAGAAGATGGTCTCCTCGTGACACTAGCGGTACCAGGGCCCGGGTCTCGACCACTACGAGCAATCCAACACAATAGCATCTGTTGGTTTTTGCGCATCCCTCATTGTGCTCTGTTGTGTCCTCCCGGCTTGTGTACATCGGCGTGCAGATGACTGACGGCGAGACTCGACGCTGATGGAGCGTCATCCGGTGGAGCCGACGCACGCGGAGGTCTACTCGCAGTTCGCTGGAGCCTCCTCTCTCCGGCGACGTGCTCAGCTCCATCGGCAGGCCTCCTCGGCAGTCGTGCCGCTGGTGGTCACCGCCACCGCAAATTGCTGTCTGCATGCGTCCAGCGCGTCACGTCGCGTCTGCGTCGTCATGCTCTGCCTAGGGTTCGTGTTGCGTGCTGCATGGTCCTGTTCGGCGTCACACACCACGGTAGGCACTGCCTGGGTTCGGGCAGCCATAACTCTTTGCTACTATTTTCCTAGATGATTTTGACCGCTCGACTGCGTTTGCAACGTCGGTTTTATGGTATGGTCCAGTTTTCAGGCAAAATGGACAACGCCCGGGTTTTGGGCTGTCAGGCGTCTGGCAGGGCTCACCGAGAAAACCCTGCCTGCCAGAAAATAGGTCCACAGCTATTTTCTAATTGGCTGGTTAGTTGAGTAACAACTTCTACACTAGTGGGGGGGGGGCCTAGAACTTGGAGGGGTCTCCCATTGTCGTTCATTCTTCATTCCTAATCAGTTACTATCAGTTTTCAGCTGCTTTCTGGCGCTAACACTGGCGCGCGCGTTTCTGAGTAACAAACACAGAGCTTCTTGACTTGGACTCTAGAGCAGCAGACTGAGGGGGTAGCTGACTTAAGCAACGAGCGTGGAAGCCCGCACGCTGCATCAACAACGCTGCTACCCCAACTTGCTGCATAGAATTTCCATTTTGGTATCAGAGCCAGAGCGTAGCAGCAACAGCAGAAGACTGGCAAACAGGTGCCAGACAACGCCGGCGGACCCCCATACGCGCCAGTGCAGGGGAAATGCTGCAGGATTTTTTCCGACAGCATTCACCCTCCTGGTGGCGGCGTCAGATTTTTTCCCACGACCACTGGGCCAGGGGAAATGCTGCCGAAATTTCTTCGGCAGCACTGACCCCCACGCGTGATGCGAGGAGGTGAGCGGCAGGCGGCGTCTGACATCTGTGGGCGACGTCGCAAGCGGCAACGTCACCCAGGTGCAGTGACTGGCACCACCAGCAGCACCAGGCAGAAGCAGCAACTCGTAGCAGCCCGTAGCAGCAGCAGCTCGCAGCAGCAGCAGCAGTAGTGCGCAGCAGCAGCAGCAGCGCGCAGCAGCAACCAGCTGCAACAGCAGCCCGCTACACTAGCACCCTGCAGCAGTAGCCCGCAGCGGCAGCAGGCAGCAGCCGCAGCACGCAACAGCTGCAGCAGCGTGAAACAGCAGCAGCGGGCTGCAGCAGCTGCTGCAGCGAGCTACAGCAGCGGCCAGCTGCAGTAGCAGTAGCAACAGCGAGCAGCAGCTGGCAGCTACCAGCCGCGGCTGCTGCTGCTCGCTGCTCGCAGCGAGCAAGCAACGAGCAGCAGCCCGCTGTTGCTAGCGAGCAGCAGCTTGCTGCTGCCAGGCGAGCAGCAGCCCGCTGCTCACAACAGACAGCGGGCTGCTGCCCGCTGTGACAAGGTAAAAAAAAAAACAAAAAAAGGCAACAAAAAAAATCCCCCACCCCCGCATTTCGCTGTAGTAGCCCGCAGTTGCAGCAAGCAACTACTCCAGCACGTAGCAGCTTCAGCAGCGCTCAGCAGCAACAGCGAGCTGCAGCAACCAGAGCAGCTGCTGCAGCTCGCAGCAATAGCAGCTGCAGCTGCAACTGCAGCAGCAACAGCAATAGCAGCAGCAGCTATAGCAACCGCAGCAGCAGCAGTAGTAGCAGCAAACAGCAGCAGCAGCAACAGCAGCAGCAGCAGCAGTAGCAGCACCAACAGCAGTAGTAGCAGCAGCAACAGCAGCAGGAGCAGCAAGCAGCAGCAGCAGCAACAACATCAGCAACAACAGTGGTAGTAGCAGCGGCTGCAGCAACATCTGCACCAACAGCAACAGCGGCGGCCCCAACATCCGCCACTGCTGATGTCAGCACCCCTCTACTGACGTCACTGCTGATGTCATCAACACACACACAAAAAAGAAGAGGGGGAAAAGGGGAAAGGGGGAAGGCCAAAGGGGTGGATAGACTCCCCATTGCTCCAATCTCCTGCTGACATGAGCAACACAAAGACAAAAAAAAACAAAAAAAACAAGGGACACTAAGACATGGCTGGTAGTCCCGACGAGCAGGGGTCTTCCTCTGGTGGGGGGACCCCCACCCCTCCTTTCTTGCAACGATTGCTGCAGCAGCAGCAGTAGCAGCACCCGCCGCCACTGCAGCAGCAGCAGCTGCCGCCGCCGCAGGAGCAGCAGCTGCCGCCGCCGCAGCAGCAGGAGCAGCCACCGCCGCCACGACAACAACAGCTGTTGTCGCTGCACCAGCAGCAGCCGAATCAGCAGTAACAGCAACCGCCGCCGCCTGAGCAGCAGTAGCCGCCGCCATTGCAGTAGTAGCAGCTGCCGCCTCTACAACAGCAGCCGCCGCCGCTACAGCAGTAGCAGCCGCCGCCCCTACAGCAGCAGCAGCAGCAACCCACTGGTAACGTTGGCGGCAACCTTGACCCACTTGCTGCTCTTCAGTAATACCTCGCCGCCTTGACACAGCAGCTTGCAGCGCTACAGCCAGTCGCCTCCCACACCGCCACCAACGCGCTGCCGTCGTTCATCCCTCCAGGGCACGCTAGCCCCGCTGTGTCCGCCGCCACGTACTACCTAGCTCAGCAGCAGACTCAGCGCCAACGGCAGAGAGTGACCTCCGTCCTTCGCCCCACTCTGGGTGCCGGCCGTAGGCAGAAGGACTTTGAGACACCGCCGCCGCCGCTTCAGGCCGGCGAGTAGTTTCGGAGCTGGGAGCTCAGCTTCTGGATCTTGGCGCAGGGTGAGGATCTGTGGGCCTACTACACCCTCCCTTACGACTCCACCCAGGCCGATCAGCTATATGACGCTGGTCGCGTCGTCCGCGCCCTCGTACCAGTCGCCCCCCCAGCTTCCCGCCTTGCCCTAGAGCCCTTCCTCGGCGACTTCACTGCTGGTGACATCCCAGACCCTGCAGCCGCATGGCACGTCCTCACCAGACCCCATTGCCTGTCGAGCGACGCTGAGATCAGCCGTCTGCTCCGGGAGTTCAACTCCCTGCACATGGGGGAGACCGAGACGGTCACTGCCTTGTGAACCGAGGGGTGCCCGGTGTGACAGTCACACGCCGAGCCCTTGGGATAAACCTCCCACCCTCGACCCCTTGGTGTGTGGGCCAACCCTTGAGATGTCGCACGACCCTCTCCTAGCAGCAAGACCGCTGCTAGTGACCGAGGTTCCCACCGTGCGACTCTCCCGGCTGCGTTTGCACAAGGTGCGCTGCGGAAGACTTGTAGGATCGAATGGACGTGTGCGAGGCAACGCTTGGAACACAAGGATATTTGAGCAAGGAATGAATCCTTTAGATTTGATAGATCAGTACAAGGCAATGTACATAGTCTCTGGGTAAGATTGGCATGCCTAGAACAACCCCTGGGCTTCCATATGTACCAGCCCCTATGAGCCAGCTGAAAGCTACTCAGCATCCCCAATCCCTCTATCAAGGCGCACTCATGCAAATAACACATGCATCATGTAGTATGTGCCACGAGCTTTCCAACGTACCAAAGAACGCCTCAATCCGTGAAGAAACGGCTAAGTTATGGTCGTTTGAGTGCTCCACGCGTGATGGCCGCTGGCAGCACCGACAGCGGAGGTCACGGCCGCCCGAAGCGCCCTTGCTTGCGAATGCAGCCCCAGCTGCCATCCCGAAGCGCCCATGGACCCCAATTAACCTTGCCTCATTGGCTAAACGTCCATCCAGGGGCGCTTTGGCTGCAGTGGGCGAGAAAGTCGCTCCGCCGTGCTCGGGGTCGAACCGGTACGTCTCCTGTTTTCTGGAGGTGCGCCTCCCACCTTTGCATGGCCGTATCTTTCTCGTCCCTGCACCGAATGACTCAGTTCTTGGGTCGATTTCGCATGGTTTTTCATTTAGAATACAATGGGAGTATCAAAGCATGCATCTGACCTCAGCATGATGACGTAATCACCGCCTCGACCGGCGGCTCCCATAACATCACCCCCCCTCCGAGGGCGCACCGTCCCGGTGCGCTCCTGGTACGCTCGGAGGACCGTGTTGACAGCACCGCCCCTGTGGAAATCAGTTTCGGAGACCCAGCAGTTGTGCTCAGGCCCATAACCGAGCCATTGCACCAGGTATTGCCACCCGTTACCGCGCCGACGGTGCCCGAGAATCTTCTCCACCACATACTCCTCTTCACCCTCCACCAAGACCGGTGGGGGATGGGCCTGTCCTGGCGCCGCGAACTGCGCATCCGGCTCCTTGTAGGCCTTGAGAAGAGAAGCGTGTAATACGGGATGGATCCCATAGTGGTCCGGCAGCTCCAACTCGTAGCTCACCGCGGACCGCTTCTCCTTGACCGGAAAAGGGCCCACCCACCGTGGCTTGAGCTTGTCGTTGCCCACCTTCGCCAGCTGCAGGTTCCGCGAGCTCAGCAGCACCTGTTGTCCCACCGAGAACTCCTCGGCTGTCCGGTGCTTGTCCGCGTGCCGCTTCATCTGCTGCTGTGCCTTGTGTAGCGCCTCGCGTACACCGCGCCACACCTCTGTGAAGTCACTTGTAAACTACTGCACCGCGGGTAGGTCCGACCCCGTTGCCATGTCTGAGGGACATGCCGGCTGCACCCCATACACTACCTCAAAGGGGGACCGCCCCGTAGAGGCATGCAATGCTGAGTTGTAGGCAAACTCAGCCACCGGGAGCTTGCATTCCCATCCCTCGCCATCCGGCTCCAAGATCCCCCGCAGTAGCTGCTCCATGGTCTGATTGGTGCGCTCAGTTTGGCCATCCGTTTGGGGATGGTAGGCTGATGAAAGAGCCACACGGGTGCCTAGCTTCTTGAAGAGTTCCTCCCAAAACCGGGAGGTGAAGCGCAGGTCGCGGTCTGAGACCATGCACTTCGGCACCCCGTGCAGTTTGATGACGTGTTGCACGAGGAGTTGAGCCGTCTCTGCTGCCGTGACCTTCTCCGCACATGGAATAAAGTGCGTCATTTTGCTGAACCGGTCCACCACCACCAGCACCATGGTGTTGTCCATTGCATTCCGTGGAAGACCCCCCACAAAATCAAGTGAGATGTCCGTCCACGGACGTTTCGGCACTGGTAGCGGCTGCAGCTCCCCTGGCGCCCGTGTCCTCCGTGACTTGATTCTTTGGCACGTGTCATAGCTACTCACGTACTCCTTACAATGTGCTCCCATCGTCACCCACTAATATTGGCGCGCAAGCGTCTTGAAGGTCTTGTCATGGCCAAAATGACCACTGTAGTGCGAGTCATGCGCCTCTTCCAACAGCACTTGCCGCAATGACGCACTCCGCGGCACCACAATCTGGTTCTCCTTCTCACGCCGCCAATACTGGCCGTCCCACTTGCACCCCTTCACCGTACTTCCGGCAAAGTCCTGGTCCTCTGCATACCCGTGTGCAAACAGGCTACGGATGATTGGAGATCCCGCAAGCACCGTGATCGCACGCACGCCCAAGTATGGGTGACGCGAAAGCGGGTCCGCTGGATTGATCCTCCCTGGTTTGTACTGGATCTCATAGTCGAAGCCGCCCTCCAGTAGCTCCATCCACCGTGCCTGACGACAACTCAGGTTCGGCTGCGATGACCCTCCTCACTACAAACCGAGCACTTGCCTCTCGGTCCCTGTTGCCCGCCCGCACCCCGCTGCCCAGCTTGGATTGCATCCACCTCCATGGGCACAGCCTGACCCGGCTGCTCCACCTGTGGTTGTGTTGCATAGCTGGTCCGGCGCGCATTGTAGCTTACCGCGTCGATGCGCTCCGCCGCCGAGACCAACTCCGCAAAGGTCCGCAACCCGAGCACCGCGAGTTCGCGTTGGACGTGCGGCTTCAGGCCGTCGTGGTAGCGGTCGTACGCCTCCGCATCCGAGAGGTCATCAATCTGCGCCGCCAAGGCCATGAAGTGTGTAGTGTAGTCCTGGGCCGATCCGCCTTGCTTGACGTGCTTGATCTTATCACGTGCGACCCGGCTGCCGTTGAGGAGGTCAAAACGCGCCTGGAGCATCGTCTCAAACTGCTCCCACGTCTCTGGATTCTCCGTCAACGCCCATGCCCCAAACTGCACTTCCCGCCCCAGCGGTAGATTCAACAGTGGCTGAAGCCGTGTCCCGGCCCCCAGCCCGTCCGGCAACCCAGCGGCGTTCTGCCGACACAATGCCGACCACCACTACAGCGCCATTCCCCGGAGTAGCGTAGGTGCATACTCCAGTCTCGTGGCATCTTGTCCCACGGGAACACCCAGCGCCGTGAAGTACTGGTTCACCGTGAAGAGCCACTTGCGCGCACTGCCCTTGCCGGTGTAGAACTCCGGCTCCTTGGGCTTGGACCGCCGAAAGGTAGGTACGGATGCCAATGCAACACCCCCCAACACACTGCTCCCTTGGCCGACGTACCTCGCCTCAACCTCCGCGCGCAGTTGCTGGTTCTCTTGACGCAACTCGTCAAGAGCACGCCGGATCTCCTCCATAAGGAAAGCCTGGTCAAATGCCGCTGCCGCCATGGTTCCGGTTGTGACGAAAAAATTCTGGCCAAACGCAGTTGTGGCAGATTTGCTGCCTCCCTTGGGTCCGCGCAAAGACCGAGTGAACGTCCACGGGCTCTGATACCAAATGTGAAACGAGGGACGCCCGGCGTGACGGTCACACGCCGAGCCCTTGGGATAAACCTCCCACCCTTGACCCCTTGGTGTGTGGGCCAACCCTTGAGATGTCGCACGACCCTCTCCTAGTAGCAAGACCGCTGCTAGTGACCGAGGTTCCCGCCGTGCGACTCTCCCGACTGCGTTTGCACAAGGTGCACTGCGGAAGACTTGTAGGATCGAATGGACGTGTGCGAGGCAATGCTTGGAACACAAGGAGATTTGAGCAAGGAATGAATCCTTTAGACTTGATAGATCAGTACAAGGTAATGTACATAGTCTCTGGGTAAGATTGGCATGCCTAGAACAACCCCTGGGCTTCCTTATGTACCAGCCCCTATGAGCCAGCCGAAAGCTACTCAGCATCCCGAAGCCCTCTATCGAGGCGCACTCATAACACATGCATCATGTAGTACGCACCACGAGCTTTCCAACGCACCAAAGAATGCCTCAATCCGTGAAGAAACGGCTAAGTTATGGCCGTTTGAGTGCTCCACGCGTGACGGCCGCTGGCAGCACCACCAGCGGAGGTCACGGCCGCCCGAAGCGCCATTGCTTGCGAATGCAGCTCCAGCCGCCATCCCGAAGCGCCCATGGACCCCAATGAACCTTGCCTCATTGGTTAAACATCCATCTAGGGGTGCTTCGGCTGCAGTGGGCGAGAAAGTCGCTCCGCCGTGCTCGGGGTCGGACCGGTACGTCTCCTGTTTTCTGGAGGTGCGCCTCCCATCTTTCTCGTCCCTGCACCGAATGACCCAGTTCTTGGGTCGATTTCGCATGATTTTTCATGTAGAATACAATGGGAGCATCAAACATGCATCTGACGCCAGCATGATGACGTAATCACCGCCTCGACCGGCGGCTCCTATATGACGCTCGTCGCGCCGTCCGCGCCCTCGTACCAGTCGCCCCCGGCTTCCCGCCTTGCCCTGGAGCCCTTCCTCGGCGACTTCACTGCTGGTGACATCCCAGACCCTGCAGCCGCATGGCACGTCCTCACCAGACCCCATCGCCTGTCCAGCGATGCTGAGATCAGCCGTCTGCTCGGGGAGTTCAACTCCCTGCACATGGGGAAGACCGAGACGGTCACTGCCTACTGGCAGCAGGCGGAGGACATCCTCCGTCGACTCGGCAAATCTGCTCCGCCCCCTCTGTCTGCGCTCCTCACCATCAAGCGTGGCGCCACGAGTGCATACGCGGACGTCTTCGTCCACTACCCTCAGGACGTTCTCTCCACCATGGAGGCCCAGGGCACTCTCATGCCCTGGGCATATGAGCTCTTCCTCCGCATTGAGGAAGCTCGCCAGGAGTCCCAGCTCCATCGCGCGGAGGCCCTTGCATCCCCTGCCGTTGCCGCCCCTACCGTTGCCTCCGTGGCCGTTGCCTCCCTCGTCGTAGCTACCCCATCGCCCTCGGGGAAGAAGAAGAAAAGCCGGAACAAGAAGGGCAAGGGTCCATCGCAACAGTAGCAACAGCAGTCATCGACCGGTTCCAGTGGTAGCGGCTCGGTCTGCCACAACTGTGGCCAGCCCAGGCACGGGTGGTACACGTGCCCTCTCCCGACGGACGAGGCCCGCGTCATCGCCACCATGCAACGCCAGCGGGAGCGCCGCCTTGCCTCTGCCGCCGTCGCTGCTCCTGGTCCTGCCACTCCGACCTCGTCCAGCAGCTCTGCCACTCCGACAGCTCCGCCTTTCCTGCAGACACCCGCACCGTAGCAGTACTACCCGCCGCAGTACTATCCTCAGCCGTCGGCACCTCCGCTTCTGGCTCAGCTCTCCTACTACCCATGCTCTGGCGCCGTCACTCCGCATTCCGTCTCCACTCCTGGGTCGTCATCTCGAGAGCGGCAGCTGGAGCAGTTCATCGCGCTCTAGCTTGGCCTCCCTCGCCCTCCTCCCCAGGGAAGTGCGAGTTGCGTCACCTCCTTCCCTCCGGCCCATCCCTGCATGACTGAGAGTGAGCTGCGGTCGTGTCCCGTTCCCTTGTTTGTCTCGTCATCTCCCGTGATCTCCCCCACCCCACTCCTTGACGACATTGCATGGTTTGACGACTAGCAGTCTCGTTTTGCGCCTCCTAACACCGTGTCCGCGTCCCTCGCTTGCTGCCATGTGACCGTGACTGATGTGGCGTCCCTGTCCAGGACCCTGCTAAGACCTGGATCATCGACTCCGGGGCCACGCATCACATGACGGCCTCTCGCGAGGCCTTCAGTATGCTCGGTCCCGTCGGCTATGTCTCCGGTGTCCGGACGGGCTCCGGATAGGTGTTGCCTGTCCGTGGGGTAGGCGTCGTTCATTTCCGTGGTCCAGCCGGTGACGTCTTTTTGACCGATATTCTCTTCGTCCCTGGTCTCAAGCTCAGCCTCCTGCCCGTGACTGCCCTTGACCGCATGAGCATGGACGTTGTGCACTCACATGGTGTTGGCACTGTGTCGTTGCGTCCGTTGGGTCTTGTCGTCCTGCACGCCACCGCCTTTGGCAACTTGTGGCACGTTCTCCGCCTCTCCTCCTCCCCTCCCATCTCCTGCCCGTCGGCTACGACCGGTCATGTGTTAGTTACCAGCACGCTTTCTCCTTAGCACACCCGCCTCTTGCACCGCCGCCTTTGCTACGTTCACTCTGCCGTAGTAGAGAGCATGCTCCGCACCCAGCCGGCCAAGGGCCTTGATCCGGAGACTTTCCCTCTCCCGTGCCCCACTGAGTGCATTGACTGCGCTTAGGGGAAGATGCACTGGTTCACATACCCCCTATCTTCCTCCCGTGCATCCGCCCCCCTTGACCTTGTCCACTCGGACGTCATGGGCCCTCTCCCCACCGAGTCCATCGGTGAGCATGGCCGCTATGTCCTCACTCTGACGGACGACTACTCTCGCTACCGTTGGGTCTTCTGCCTCTGGCAGAAGAGCGATGTCGCCCGAACCATTCAGGACTAGCTTGTCCTTGCGGAGCGCAAGTGTGGCCGCCCCCTTTGCCGCTTTTGCTCCGATCGCGGTGGCGAGTACCTGGGTGAGGCCACGACGTTTCTCGCCTCCCGCGCTATCCGCCATGAGACGTCTGCGCCCTACACACCCGCCTTGAACGGCGTCTCCGAGCGGTGGAACCGTACCATGGCCGACGCCGTCCGCACCATGCGGGTCGAGTCCGGTCTCTCCGATGGCTTCTACTTTGAAGCCATGGCCTACATGACCTGGGTATGGAACCGGGTTCCCCACGATCCCCTTCCCTGTCAGTCCACGCACTATCAGCACTGGTGCGGTCGGCGTGCTGACCTCCGCCCGGCTCGCGTCTGGGGCTGCGTAGCCGTTGTGTGGCTACCCACCCCACAGCAGGGTAGCAAGCTCGCCCCCCGCGGACGCCCCTGCACCTTTCTCGGCGTGTCTCGTCACTCCAAGGCCTGGCGCTTCTGGGACCCATCCCGACACTGCATCGTCGAGTCCCATGATGCCCTCTTCTTTGAGGACCTGTTTCCCCGCAACCTCATCCGCTCCGGCTCGTCCGTGTCCCTCCCATTGCGTGGGGAAGTGGTGAGTCCATCCTCTGTCCTGTCGCTTCCGGGTGACACATCACTTCGTCCCTCCGGGCCTGCAGCCCCAGCCGCGTCCGCTGGCCCCTCCGAGCCGGCAGCCCCAGTCGCGTCTACTGGCCCCTCCGGGAAAGCCTGCACACCAAAAACCTGGAACCGCGGTCCGGAACCGCGGTTTCGGTTCCCGGTCCGGAACCGCGGTTCCGGATCGAGAAACGATGCTTCTCCCGAGGGGGGGGGGCTGAAAAAATACGTCGTAGCCGGTTCAACTCCGACATCCGCGACATACGTTAGCCCACTTTACCCCCCCCCCCTATACTCAGTCCACTTTGACCCCCCCCCCTTTCCGGTACGAGTTAGGGTTAGTGAGACACGCCGAGCTAGGGTTTCACCCGCAGCCCTCGTCGTGTGAGTCATTCTCACTCCGACGCCGTGAAATTCACGGCGTGAAGCCATGAGCATGTCGGGAAGTCAGCCGACTCCGAGTGCCGGACCGGGGTCCGGCACACCAGTGTCACCCTCACCGAACAGCACGGTGTAGCAGCTCCTCCAACCTGCAGCCGGTACCCCGCAGAACGTTGCCTCCGCTGCAGCCACACCTGCAACTTCGACTCCGCTCTTGCCTCCTGACGCGCGCAAGCGGAAGCCGAGCGTGACATGGACAGTTTTCTCCTACGTCATCATCAACGGGGAGCCGCGTGCATCATGCAACCTCTGTCCGAACAAGAAAGGGCTGAAAGGCACATTTGCAATGAACGGGAGTGCCACAAGTGGTATGTGGAAACACCTCCGTCTGGCCCACAACGCAAAGTGGAAGGAGTTGAAGCAGTTGGAAGCGGCTCAAGCCCTGCAAGCTGCTGCCGCACGCGCCATGACCACTGCCAACATTGTGGACGGCTCGAATTCTGCGGTAGCAAGGTCTGTTGCGGGTGTGAACACATGTTCAGCTTAGGCGGCCATGTGGTCACTGACTTTAGGCACTCGCTGTCGAACATGACTGTACAAGACGTGTTGACATTGAAGACGTGGATCAATGATCCCGTCCTTGCTGATTTTCCTGTTGCACCAGATGGCTCTGTTGCAGTGGAATTGCAGGAGATTGAGAACCTGGAGAAGGCAAGGAGGCGGGCTG
>SZWC01008200.1:63897-100098 GCA_023375785.1 Penium margaritaceum
AGGGGGGGAAGGGGGGGGGGGGGGTGCGAACGGGGCCGATAGGCCCCCTCAGAGGAGGGCTGCGAGGCCCTTCTCACAGTGACAGCAGCAGTTGTAGCGGTAGGTGCAGCTACTGCGGTTGCTGCTACTGCTGTTGCTTTTGCTGCTGCTGCTACTCTGTGCAGCAGCTGCTGCTGCTGCTTGCTGCTGCCGCCGCGGCTATTGTTGCTGCTTGCTGATGCCACTGCTGTTGCTTACTGCTGTCGCTGGTGCTACTGCTGCTGCTGCACGCTGCTGCTCCTGCCGTCGCTGCTGCACGCTGCTGCTCCAGCCATCGCTGCTGCACGCAGCTCCTGTTGCGGCCACTGCTCCAATGGTTGTTGTTGCTGCTGCTACTACATGCTGCTGCTGCTGCAGCGGCTGATGCGCTGCTGAACCTGCTTTCATCGCTGCTGCTGCTGCCGTCGTTGCTACACGCTACTGCTGCTACCACCGCTGCTACAGTGGCTGTTGCTGCTTTTGCTTTTGCTATTGCCGCCGCAGTCGCTACTGCTGCTGTGCGCGGCTCACCGCCCCTGTGGCGTTCACGTGCAGTCGCTTCACGCTCCCTCACGCTATTGCCAGCGTGGTGCCACGTGGCATGTTCTCTTCGCGTTGCACCCATTGCTGCTGCTTCTACTGCTCACACGCCCCCCTGTGCTCTGATACCAAATTGGAAATAAATTAGGGCATGCAGGCCCATGCAAAAACGAACATGAGATCTGTGTGTGAGTGCGATGCAAGACGGCAAGAATTTGGCTAAGACTGGAACGTTAAATATAAAAAACAAGGAGAGATAGCACAAATGAGCCCCTAGCGGGCTTAAGTAGGGGCGCCAACAGCTAGCCGCACCGGGCCTCATCACTCCCGCTGAACCCAAATGAGTCAGCAAGGAGAGCACACTACGTACACCATGATAACAATAACGGTGGTCTCCTCGAGGCACCGGAACAGCTCTCTGAGTGCCCGGGTCTCGACCATCGAGAAAATAGGAGTAGTGCCAGAAAATCTTTCAACGTCTAGACATCACACACAACTTTTCAGACATCGGAAGCACTAGTACAACCACCTGGTCTCCTTGTCGCACCGGTATAGTCCACCAGGTGTGCGGGTCTCAACCCACCGAGAAAACTCTCCTAGCTCCCGACAAGCCCACAGGACTACTGGAACGCATCGACCGCATCTCGCCGGCGCTGTCGTACGTGCTGGAGAAGTCTCGGGACACTCAGAAGGCCTGTCGTTTTGTCACGCTCTCCTCCACCATATACCCCCAATGTGGGTATATGGGTAATCCATCAGCGTCCGTCGTGACGGGTGGAAGCCACACAAACCAATAGTGGGGCAGAAATCAACTGGAAGGGTCTGACTAGCACGACACATCAACGCGTCTGACTGGAAGCAATATGCAGAGAGAGATAACAACTGAGGCCTAGACAACCTAAACAGTGTCTTTGACCTAGTGGGTGCACACACACGCGACGCACAAGGGCGCACATTTTCTAGCAAGACAAAACAGTGACAAAAACATAGTTTTGGACATAACTCCCTGTAGACACGTCAGAACGACGAGTCGTCTGAACCAGAATGGTCGCATCTGGGCACCCGTCTAGCCGCCGGTCTTCTGCCACCGTCACCATCTCAGGGATCTGCACATGAATGGACATGAGCCGAGGGGTCACCGTAAGTCGTGTACGACACACACAACAACACTCCCCCATGACCGGAGGGCGATACACGTCCATGCACATGTAGACACTAACGCTGTACAGAGCAGGAAACACACAGCCGCGACAGGCAGCAAGCACAGCACACGTAAGGTGGCACATGAGGAATCAACCTGCAACAGGGATGGGGAAGAGTCCCACGGAACGAGTGGCCGCATGAAACTTCGAACGACCTAGAGCCTTGGTTAGAAAACCCGCGAGCTGCGTGTTAGTGCCCACGTGGATGACTTGGAACTCACCACGATCAACCAGATTACGTATCAAGTGGTGCTCGACATTGATGTGCTTTGTGCGTGCATGGAACACACTTGAGTTCTTGGTGATGGCCTCCGCGCTCATGTTGTCACACTGAAGGACAGCGGGGGGAATGGACTCACGCAGTTCACGCAACAGACGGACGAGTCAGACACTCAGCTGCACTGGCGCCTAAAGGAACATACTCTGCCTCAGCAGTGCTACGTGCGATGCAACCTTGCTTCCCACTTCGCCAAGACATCGCAATGCCTCCAATGAGAAAGATGTAGCCGGTGCGGCTCTTCCCATCTCGACTCCACGCCCAGTCACTCTCTGTGTACCCATCAGCACAACATACACCTGCTCGCGAAAGCACAAGCCGAAGCGTGCGGTGGTCACGATGTAGCGCACACACCGGACTGATGCCTCCAGTGCTCGCTGGCATGGAGCCTGCGAGAATTGAGCAATCAGGTTGACAGTGAAGGCAATGTCGGGCCGTGTCGTGGTGGCCAAGTACATGAGCAAGCCGATGACTCGCAGGTACAGGGTCACATCGAATGGCTCCCCCAGGTCAGCCGGGTCATCCACCTTCAGGGAAGCCTATCCTTCAGGGGTCATGGGTGTGGAAGCCGTGCGGACAGCAGCGAGGAGGTTGGGAAGGCGCTCCACCACAGCCTCTGCGTAGCATGCCTGATGGACACGGAGTATGCGGTGGACACAATCGCACATGATCTCCATCCCCAAAAAGACAGAGGCCTCGCCAAGATCTTTCATCTTGTAGGCCGAGGAGAGAACGACCTTGGCAGCATTCACTGCTCCCAAGTTAGGCGAGGTGATCGGAAGATCATCCACGTAGACGAGGATGGCAACGAGCGGTGCTGGGGACTGTGAGAGGAACATGGATGGGTAAGCATCACTCTGAACGTACTGAGCACATCTCAGCGTGCAAGTGATCTCCTGATTCCAGCACCGAGGTGACTGATTCAGGCCATACAAGGCCTTCTGCAGTTGTACACGCGACCGGTGCCATCCTCAAAGCCGAGTGGTTGGACCATGTAAATCTCCTCCTCAAGGTCCCCATTCAGAAGCGCGTTGTTGACATCCATCTGATGGAGTTCCCAGTCATGCTATGCCACCTGGCTCAGTAGCGTGTGCGTGGTCGTCATCCGGCTAACAGGGGCAAAGGTCTCAATGTAGTCCACACCTGGGACCTCAGAGAAGCCTTTTGCTGTCAGGCGGGCTTTGTAGCGCTCCACCGTACCGTCTGGTTTGAGTCTCATGCGTAGAACCCACTTGGCCTTGATGGCCTTGCGGTTCTTTGGCAAGTCCACCAACTCAAAAACACCGTGCTTTCGGATGGCATTGAGCTCAGCCTGGCAGACAACGTGCCATTGCTCAGCATCTGGGGTTGACAAGGCCTCAGGCAGACTGGTGGGATTGGGAGACACCAGTGGTGCACTGCGCGTGGCCAGGGCATACGCCGTAGAGGGAGGGTCAATCGTCACCATGGACTTAGCATCGTCACGAGCGAGACCACGCTCATGAGCAAGTAGTGCCATGCCAGTGGCATAGCTAGGGTGAACCTCAGTGAGGCCGCGAGCACTTAGGCCGAGGGCCTTCATGCCAGGGTCACCGCTGACGACACTACGCATGGGGCGAGGGCGGAGGCGACCGCCGGGTGCCCGTGTGTAGGGGTCCAACAGGGCAGGAGCAGTGGCCGCTGCCAACTCGCATGCCGGCGTGGATTGCATGGCAGGTGCGCCACTAGAGGCTAGCGCGGCCTCAGCAGTTGGGGGCGGATCCATGGTAGATGCAGGCACGTCAGCGGCCGGAGGCGGGGACGGCTCAGAGCTAGACACGGACACGGACGCAGGATCAGGCAGAGCCTCAGACACAGATGCAGACTCAGGATCGGGGATGGCCTTAGACACAGATGCGGTCTCGGACCGAGCCTTAGACACGGCGAGAGCGGTTAGTTGGGCGTGGAGGAGCGAGCCGCAGATGGGACGGGGTTGGGGGTGCCGATGGACACAGCCGTTGGGGACAGCCCTTGGGGTGTTAGCAACGGAGTGACCGCACTGGCCGAGGGCAATGTGCCAACCGTGATAGGGACCTCCCCCACACTACGGGGCCTGGCACACCCAGGAGCATGAGCAGCACAAAGAGCGTGGATGCAAGCAAGGTCGCGGAAGGCGAGATGCTCGAAGAAGAGAGTGTCACGAGACTCCACGATGTAGTGGCCCTCAGGATCCCAGAACCGTCAGGCCTTCGACCGCGGGGCCACACCGACGAAGACGCAGATGTGGCTCTGCGGAGAGAGATTGCTCCCTTGCTGCTCCGGTGTGAACCAGACGCAGGCAAGGGAGCCCCAAATATGGGCCAGGTGCAGATCCGCGCGACGCCTGTACCACAGCTCGTAGGGCGTGCGGTGACCTGGGAGGGGGCCGTGTGGAATGCGGTTCCAGACCCATGTCATGTACGCCATGCCCTCGAAGGCAACGGCCTCAGGTATGGCGCTGTCGGTGCGCATAGCGCGAACTGCTTCCTCCATGGTCCAGTTCCAGTGTTGTGAGACACCGTTCTGCTGGGGGGTGGTGGGAGCAGAGAGGTTGTGGAAGAAACCAAGCTCCGTGAAGGAGCGGGCCACGTCCCCGAGGTACTTGCCACCGTGGTCAGGGCAAAAGGTCTGAAGGCGGCGGTGGGACTGGCGTTCGGCCATGACCAGCCAAACGTGGACAGCGATGGCGGCGTCGCTCTTCTAGCGCAAACTGTAGACCCAGTGCATGTGCGTGAATTCATTAGTCAACTTCAGGACGTAGTGACCGCGGTCCTCCTGAAACTCGACAGGGAGCGGACCCACGAGGTCGGAATGGACAAGCTCCAAGGGCCGACAAGCCTTGGAGACAGACTCAGGATAAGTGGACCGGTGCATTTCGCCTTGTGCATAGGACAGGTAGTCAGTCGTGGGCGACGTCAGGAAGGACGCCACATCAAGACCCAGAGGAGGCTGAGTGCGGATCAGCCTCTCGACAGCTCCCATGTGTACATGACAGAGGCAGCGATGCAGGAGATGGTGGTGCTCGGGGGACAGAGCACCAGCGACAAAGACGCGAGCAGTGGGAGAAGGAGGCAAGGGGGGGACACTCGCATAGGACCCAGAGATGTGATAGAGATCATCGACGACCGTCCCACTAAGGATGGTCTCTTGGGTGTCGCGCACAAAGATGCAAGCATCAGTAGCTGTTTGTGTGACACCCAGGCCCATCTTGGTGTAGGCATGGATAGACAGCAGGCTGAGTTCCAGATCAGGGACAAAGAGGACGTCGGAGATGTATACTAGACCAGTGGGCCCGGTGAACTACACAACCCCACCACCCTGGAGAGGGACCTCATGGCCAACTGTATTGCGGACAAAGCGAACAGTGCCAACGGGATGCAGGACGACAAATGCGTCACGACGACATGTCATGTGATGGGTAGCACAAGAGTCAACGACCCAGGTGGCATCCGTGACACGCATACAAGGGGTGACATGGCACTCAGCGACAGAATAGGGCACGGCAGCAGGGCGCTCAGCAAGTGACACGGCTAGGCAACCAGCGGAGCGCACATGAGACGCATGCAGCCAAGACAAATCATCACGTCCGTCACATGCACACAACTGGACATGGGGACCATCACAGGAATCATCACACAATGACACAGACAGTTCACAGGCTGTAGAACCCCCGGCTCAGTCAATTCACTCGCACCTCCCTGAGATGAGCGCAAGGCGAGAAGCTGGTGCAACTCCGCAATTGTCCTGTCCCGGTCGGTAAGCACCTTGTCGCAAGGGTCAGTTGAGGAGCCTACTGTGGCGGCGGGCTACCTTGGGACGGCTGCGGTAGTGGCGCCCGAGCGAGCGGTCATGCCGGACGTCTAGCGCACGCGCACCTCGTGTGCCTACTGCAGCCCACGCGTGATCTTCATCTAGTCCAATGGACGGCCCGTCAGGCGCGTGCGATCGGGGTAGCGATGGTCACCCCCGCAGTTGAAGCACACTAGCCGGTGGCCCATCGTACTCCTAGAGTCGCTGCTGCCATTGCTGCTGCTGCTGCCGCCGCTACTGGTGCTGTTCCCGCCGTTGCGGCTACTGCCGATGCTACTCGTGCTGGTGCGGCTGCTAGTCCCATCGCTGGAGCCCCCGGCTAACAATTTGTGTCGCTTCTTCCCTTGAGCTGGTGCCGCTGTTCCTGTAGACGGTGGGGAGGAGGACTCGGCGGAAACTACAGCTGAAGCGGTGCTGCGGCGAGCGCGGTTCACTGCATCCATGCCGGCAACCTCCAGGTAGTGGAGGGCGGTCCAGCGCAGTAGGGTCCCGTTGCTCCCAATGTCGCGCAGCTGGGTCTGGTTGAAGTTGCTGAAGACGCGCGCGCATTCGGGATGGATGCCGTAGAGGATGATCTGAAGGGCGGAGTATTACGCAGGGGCATCGTCTCCTAGCTCCTCGTACAGCTGGATCGCCCGGCACCAGTAGTCAGTTGCGGACTCCTAAGTAGTTTGGCAGAGGGAGTTGAAGTCGGCGAGGCGTTGGGACGTCAGGGCCAAGGTTGCTCCCTCAAAAAGGGTGACAGTCTGTGTCCACGTCACGTAGGGGTCAGCTCCTGTGCCGGTCAATGGGTCGCCAAGGAAGCCACTTAAGTCCTTGGTGAAGTCCGGGGCGGCCTTCATCAGGCCGCAGGCGACACGGACCGCCATCTGTGTCTGGGGGGTTCAGACGCCTGGTAAGGGGTGAGGTAGTAGGGGAGAACTCCCTTGCTCACAGCCCACATGCGAAAGTGCGGCTCTCAGGACTTGTAGTCATTCCCAGTCCGGAAGACGGGTGGGTGTGACTCAAACCACTTGGGTGGCTTGACCATCGACAGAGCGACGACGGAAGCCACCGCAGGACCGGGCATAGAGGAGGCAACTCCCTTGCCCAGGCGTGCACGCAGAGCCAGCTCCTCAAAGCTCAGAGGGCAGTGAGATGAGCTCAAGCCCGCACTAGCGCTAGAGCTCGTGCCTTGGATGGCAGCATTTGCCTCATGTGCTCTACGGAGCACCTCCAAGCGAATGAGGCATGCTCGCAGCAGCTCCTCCTCACCCTCCTTGCCAGAGTTGGAGAGGGTTGCCACGACCTCATTAGCATTGCCGCCATGAGCGAGGTGGTCCTCACTCAGGTCAGCGGACTGATGCTGCTGCTACAGCTAGAGCTGCTACTGTTGGGGCAGTAAGCCCCTGATCAGGTCCTGCAGCTCAGCGACCTGCCTCGTCAAAGTCTGGCGGCTCTCCGCCAACAGGTCAACCAACGCGCACACCTCGCGCGCCAAGGTCATCGGACTGGGCGACCGCTGCTACTGCTGCTGGTGCGGCTGCGGCTGCTGCTGTTGCCGCCTCTGCTACTGCCGCTACTACTGCGGCAACGGCTGCTACTGCTGCCACTATGGTGATGACGCAGCGGCCGCTGCGTCATCACCTTCCGTCAGAGGGCAGCTCCGTCAGCTGACGGAGCTGCCCTCGGCAGTTACGTCGGTGGCGGCACTGGTGGGGGTGAGTTTTGGCATGACGGCCGGATTTAAAGAGAACAGTGCCGGCGGTGCTGCCAGTGGTGTTTCCGCAGCATGCCGCGGAACACATTCGACTTGCCGAGGAACAACCACCGCGGTCGTCCCAATGTAGAACACGGCGGGGTGCCGCGAACTGCCACGGACCGCTGCAAACTACGGCAAACTACCGTGGGCCGAAGTACCAACCTCCATCAGTGCGTTCCGCAACCACCGCGGAGCTGCCGCGACTGGTGACCGTGGAACTGCCGCAGAACTGCCACAGACTCGCGACCCCAGAGCACCGTGGAGCAGTGCCGGCGTGTTCCAGAACCGCCACGAAGCTGTCACGGTGGAACGCCGCAGATCCGCGGAACACTGCGGATCTGCCGCGGCACCGTCACCGTGGGGTGATGCATTTCGGAATGCCGTGTGCACCCGCAGTGGATCCGCGGCTTTGTCAACGCATTCCACAACCACCGCGGAACTGCCACGACTGGCGACCGCGGAACTGCCGCGGGATTGCCGCGGACTCCCAACCTCGGAGCACCGTCGGTGTGTTCCAGAACCTCCACGGAGCTTCTACGGCAGAACGCCGCAGATCCGCGGAACACCGTGGGTCTGCCGTGCCACCGTCACTGCAGAGCACCGCAATTTTCCGTGGAGCGGCTTCTGCTGTTGCGGAACGGCCGTAGAACTGTCGCAGAGTTTTTCAGAAAGTGGTCGGAGTTGTGGTGGGTCCTCCCCAGACCTCTTTGGATACAGTGGGCGCTGCTGCTGCTGCTACTCAAGGCAACGGTTGCGGTTGCTCAGTGCTATTGTGGTTGCTGCGCCTCTACTATGCAGCTGTTTGAGCACTGGCTCACCACTCTGATACCATGACAGAATGCATGCAAGCATGTGCTAGGCGGTGGGGCAGAAATCAACTGCAAGGGTCTAACTAGCACGACGCATCAACGCGTCTGAATCCAAGCAATGTGTAGAGAGAGGTATCAATTGAGGCCTAGACAACCTAAACAGTGTTTTCTGACCTAGTGGGTGCACAAACACGCGGCGCACCAGGGTGCACATTTTTTAGCAGGACAAAACAGTGGCAAAAACATAGCTTTGGGCATAACTCCCTAAAGACACGTCAGAACGACAAGCCGGCCGCATCGACAAGATCTACGTCTTGATAGGCTACACGCCTATGTGCTATTCCACAGCACAAATCTAAATTATAAGAGAGGCTTCTGGGCACCCGTCCGGCCGCCGGTCTTCTGCCACCGTCGCCATCTCAGGGATATGCACATGAATGGACATGAGCCGAGGGGTCATCGTAAGCCGTGTACGGCACACACAACAACAACATGCACTCCAAATTGATAGCTGTCCCATTGGAGTCCCTTTCATATGGAACGATGCATGCATAGATTGTGCCACCATACATTGGACTCTTAAGTGCCGCCACTTCGGCTTGGCTCTAGCATTTGAGAATTTTCTAGGAAGCTTCCTAACCTTGCTATTGCTGATGTGGCAACACTTTCCAGTCAGCTGGCGCACTCGCAAGCAAGCAGGTGCAAGAAACAACAAGGATCAGGTTAAGGAGACGCGCAAAGTCTCATAAGCTCCAATAGCTTAGTAATGCAGAGAGAGATGGACAAATGACAAGTCTACAGCATAAATACCTGCCGCGGCGCACGACTGGTGTTGCACGCGTCAGTGCAAGGTCTTTCCTAAAACCGGCCCAAAAACTTTGTTTTGGCCGTAACTCTGTGTAGACAAATCAGAACGCTACATTGTCTGAACCTAAAGATGCAAAATCTCGAGCGAGACGCTACGACTGGTCACAGGCATAAGTCCGGCACTGATCGGTGGACAGAAAATGCAAAACATGCAAATCCGGCTCAAGAGTCAGTTTACCGAGAAAACTCTAGCGTATGCACAAAACCCGCAAAGCACCCTGGCAAGCACCCAGGGCGTCGTGGCAGCTCTCTTGCAGCTATTGGTGGATGGAGCCACAACTCGTCGGTGCTCCGGCGCCAGTTGCGTCCGCATCAAGGATAGGCTACAGAAAAGCTGTAGGAGGTCCGAGACAGCATCCACGACGTTGGGGCAGTCGTCGGTCAGCTCTGAGCGGGTGGTCGACCACCTGCCAACGCGCCGCTGCCTCTGAGGTCCACATTGGGGACCATGTCGTTGTGCTCTCCTGTACTGCTGCTCTCTTGGCCGTCGCTCGTGACGGGTGGAAGCCACACACACCAGCACTCCCCCTGGCTGACAACACTGTCGACATAACGATGTGTGAGCGAAGGCAAGAAAGGATGGCTCAGGCAACCAATCATAGCGGGCACCGATCAAGCATACCATAGCACATGGTTAGCTCGTGACAATGGTGCATCCCACCAAGTGCCCAGGTCTCGACTATGCAAGAAGTCAATCACACACCTATGTGTCAAACATCATGCAAGAGAGATAGAGAAACATGGTCTCCTTGTGACCACGGAAAGTGTCGCCGGGTGTCCGGGTCTCGACCACATTATGCATGGATCATACATAACACATGTAAGCAATGCATCTCCACGTCACACCGGTAGATCTCACCAGGTGTGCGGGTCTCGAACAGCATAACCTTGCATGGATTATACACAACACATGGTATCGTGCCACGCCCCAAGTAACATCGCTGTCCTCAAAAGGGTGTCAGGCCAAAGCCCACACACCAACACTCCCCCTGGTTTGCAGAGGCTGACAACACGAGCAAAGCCGATGGCTGCATCTAACACAAACCCTGAGGAGGGAGCACGGCTCCCCCATGACCACATACCCCTACACTGTTATAGCAAGGGTGACGACGATGCTGGTGAGATGTACTCCCACAAAGCCTCACCCCGAAGCGTCGTTGTCGCTGGTGTCGTCGTCGCTATCGTCACTACTGTCGTCATCTGCTGATGTGACTGGTGCAGCGTTGAGGGCCTCCTCCAAGACAATCGCCTACTGTATGGCCTCCAACTACTGAGTTGCATATTGCATTGCGGCCTCCGCAACATCGAGGCGCGTGTGGAGCTCAACGAGCATGACACAGCAGCCGACCGGCTGGCTACATGTGTGCCATGTAGGCGGTCAGTCCCGGAACAAACCTGATGGTGGACCTCGATCGTGTGCATGTCGGCACGAGCCAGAGCCTCCTCTAGCCTCGCGGTCTCACCGCGTAGGAAGGAGTGAAGCTGCGCCTGCTCCATTTATGGTTAATCGCCTCTAAAAACACACTCTTCATACAGTGTACATGTCAAATGTATGCCTCAGGAAATTTCATGGTACCTTCGTGGAAGTTACCTTACAGTTTACCTTACTACGTATGTTCATACATATAAGCATGTCTTTGTACGATTTAGCACGCAAACGTTCTTGTAAGGCTTGTAGTTAAGTTTTAAACATTCAACAAGTACCATGCTTTCTGTTTCCACAACTCAATTTGCTGTTTGCTTACACAGACGTACACGTGTCCTTAGACCTTTAAAGTGCTACTACTGTAATGACTTACAACCCCTATTCCTGGATGCGGAACTTGACGGAAACATAATGGACATGACGTTGCATTCCTTGCTTGAGGTTTTTTTCTTTTAACTTTCCTTGTCCGGACTCCTACTCGGCACTGCGGTAGCGGGGAGCACACTCCTCCAATACACTTTACTCATTTGGAGGAGGGTGGGATCTCCTGCTCCCATGTTACCCCCCCTCCAAACAGGTAAAGTGTATTGGGGGAGTGTCTATGATCTGTGTATCTCACGGACATGTGAAAATACACCAATTGTATAATACACTCGGTGTATTTTTCACATGTCTGTGAGATACACAGATCATATACACTCCCCTAATACACTTTGCCCTTTCTGAAGGGGGGAGGATCTCCCGCTCCCATGGTTCCCCCCCCTCCAAATCGGTAAAGTGTATTGAAGGAGTGTCTATGGTCTGTGTATCTCACGGACATGTGAAAAAAACACTAAGTGTACACTTAGTGTTTTTTTCACATGTCCTTGAGATACACAGATCATAGACACTCCCCCAATACACTATACTCTTTAAAAGGGGGGGAGGATCTCCGGCTCCCATGTTACCCCCCTTCCAAACATGCAAAGTGTATTGGAGGAGTGTTTATGATCTGCGTATCTCGTGGACATGTGAAAAGTACACTAAGTGTATAATACACTTGGTGTTTTCTTCACACGTACGTAAGATACACAGATCATATACACTCCCCTAATACACTTTGCCCTTTTTGAGGGGTGGAGGATCTCCCGCTCCTATGTCCCCCCCCCCCTCCAAACAGGTAAAGTGTGATCAATACACTAAGTGTATTATACACTTAGTGTATTCTTCACATGTCCGTGAGATACACAGGTCATAGACACTCCCCCAATACACTTTACTCTTTTGGAGGGGGGGTATCTCCGGCTCCCATGTCCCCCCATCCAACAAGTAAAGTGTATTGGGGGAGTGTCTATGGTATGTGTCTCTCACGAACATGTGAAAAACACAGTAAGTGTATAATACACTTAGTGTGTTTTTCACATGTTCGTAAGATACACATATCATATACACTCCCCTAATACAGTTTGCCCTTTTTGAGGGGGGACAGGATCTCCCGCTCCCATGTTGCCCCCTCCCTTCAAACATGTAAAGTGTATTGGAGGAGTGTCTATGATCGTTGTATCTAATGGACATGTGGAAAAAACACTAAGTGTATAATACACTTACAGTATTTTTCACATGTCCATGAGATACACAGATCATACATACTCCTCTAATACACTTTGCCCTTTTGGAGGGGGATGCACGTGGCTCAAACGGCTGTTGCCATTGCCGATGACGCGTGCTACTGCCGATGTTGCCTCTGCTGCAACATACCTGTGATGGGTCCTCCCACGACTTGCAGCTGCTTCTGTGGGTGGCACGTGCTGCTGCCACACACTACTGCTACTACTGTTGCGTCTTTGCTGTGCACCAGCGCCAGCTTTGGCTTGCTTGCTCTGATACCATGAGAAATTGCTAGGAAGCTTCCTAACCTTGCTGCTGCTGATGTGGCGACACTGTCCAATCAGTTGGCGCACTAGCAAGCGAGCAGGTGCAAGAAACAGCAAGGATCAGACTAGGGAGACGCACAAAGTCTCATAAGCTCCAATAGCTTAGTAATGCAAAGAGAGATGACAAATGACAAGTCCACAACATAAATACCTGTCGCGGCGCACGACGGGTGTCGCACGCGGCAGTGCAAGGTCTGTCCAAAAACCGACCCCAAAACACTGTTGTGGCTGTAACTCTGCGCTGACAAATCAGAACGCTACATCCTCTGAACCTAAAGATGCAAAATCTTAAGCCAGACACTACGACTGGTCACACGTATAAGTCCGGCACCAATCGGTGGACAGACAATGCAAAGCATGCAGATCGGGCTCAAGAGTCAGTCCACCGAGAAAACTCTAGCGTCTGCAAAAAAAACCACAAAGCACCCCGACAAGCACCCAGGGCGTCGTGGCAGCTCTCTGGCAGCTGCTAGTGGATGGATCCACCACTCATCGGTGCTCCGGCGCCACCTGCGTTCGCATCAAGGATAGGTTGCAGAAAAGCTGCAGGAGGTCCGAGACAGCATCCATGACGCTAGGGCAGTTGTCGGTCAGCTCCGAGTGGGTGGTCCACCACCTGCTGATGCGCCGCTGCCTCCGGGGTCCGCATCAGGGACCATGTCTTCGTGCTCTCTTGTACCGCTGCTCTCCTAGCCGTCGCTCGTGACGGGTGGAAGCCACACACACCAACAGCATTAACCACCTTGAGAACATGTACCTACAATGTTTCATTGTCCTTTTCGATGCTTGCCACGTGAAAAGGGCCCTCAAAGAAGACCATTATCAAACTCAAGGTGGTGAAGTGGTTCTTAAAAGGGCATAACAACCCTTCTACCCAATCTACGAGGGGGTTGTTGAATCCCTGCTCAATGACTGAAAAAGGAGAATGCCATGCCCACTCGCTTCACCGTGCTCAATCAACGGTATGTGCTAATCGAGCGAAGTGGGGCATGTAGACCCCCCTCGCGAGAATTCCGATCGAGCGATGAGCTCTTTGTTTTTTTGGATTCCATAGTAACCTTGTTGTGATTTGTGATGTTCCTGTCGACCTGTACAGTTCACTGTGACCACTCGGTCGTGTCCATACCCGTGCAGATCCCTGATGTGGACCCAGGTGGTACCGGTGCGTCACCTGGTGGTGGACTACCAGCTTGGAGCTGACCGAGGACCGCTTAGAGCTCTGGACGCTGCCAAGGACCTCTTGCAGTTCTTTTGCAGCACATAGGAGTTTGTCGGTGGCCTGGCCGTGGGCCCGATTTGCATTTTTTTGCATTGTTTGTCCACCGTTTGTTTCCGAATACATGGATGTGACCATTTGTAGCATCCAAATTCTGATTCTTCACGTCTAGGTTCAGAGGACGTAGCGTTCTGACATGTCTACATCGAGTTACGGCCAAAACAGTGGTTTTGGCCGGTTTTAGGACAACCTTGTGCTGCCGCGTGCGACACCTGCCGTGCGCCACGGCAGGTACTTATGCCATAGACCTCTCACTTGTAATTTCTCTCTGCAAATACTACTACAGCATTATGACACTCTGACTTGTGTCTCATAGCCAAACCCTTGTCGTCATGTGTACGACTTGTGACTGTTGTCATCGTCTAACGGGACACTGACGCCCAGTCAGCGGCTGTGTCGCTAGGAAGCTTGTACGCATCTTCTCATGGTATCAGAGTAGAAGGCGTCCCTTGCTGAGCTACGCAGTAGAGACGTAACAATGGCACCAGCAGTGAGAGCCACAGCTAAAGCCACCGTCTTGGGAGTACCCACCAATCCACGGTGACCCGCCGCAACAGATTGCAGCAGCGTAGACACCCTTGCAACCAAATTAACACGCCACCACCACAGGGCTTATTTTAGAGCTTGTTAGAAAGCTCTTGCAACACCCTATCGATCGCTTCCATTCTCGTCTCATTTCATGCCCGGTAGGCCCCAGAAAATGAAACAATGCTCTCACATCTGTATTTTTTCCCGAATTTTGGGCTGAAAAGAAAATGGTGACATTTTTTTACTTTTCTTAAGGTTTTTTTTTGTACAAGCCCACCGCCATTGCATTCAGCATCCTTTGGCTCATAATCGCTCCAAATTTTGCCTCATTTGGACAACCTTTATGCTGACATCATCGTTGCGAGTGATGACGCCAGCACCAACACTGAGCCAAAATTCTGGCTGAAACATCACTTTTTACCAGCGTTGCAACACTGACAGTTCTGCAATCTGATCAGTTTGACGTCCCGGTCCATACTGAGCGTTGACATGGCTTTGACCGGTGACAGGGACAAAGGACCACGCTCACAGGCCATTGCGGACCTGCGTAGTCAGCAGGATGAGATCCGTCGTCACCAGCAGCAGCAGACTGATGCCATCCGTGCGCTCATTGATCTTATTCGTGGTCAGTCCACGTCCCCATAGCAGACATCCGGGGGATTCGGCGGTGCCATACCTTCTGCACAACAGTCAGCATCTACACCGAGGAGAGCAGCTGGACAGGACCCGCCACTTTTCGATCCTTCGGATGAGGACTCTGACATGCCTGGGATGGAAGATGACACCCACGAGGGGGAGAATCGCGAGCTTCTGGAACGTCTCCGCCAGCTTGAGACATGTTCTGGTTCTCGGTTACTGGAGATCCAATCCTTGCCTGACCCCTACCTCAGCGACTTTCCTCGTCTCGACATCTTCCTCATCCCTCATCCTTCCCAGCCTGTGGTTGCTCTTTCCACGGAGTGGAAACCTAAGGACTTCGACACACTACCCCCACGCTATGTCAGCAATGACGGCTTTAATTGTTGGGAGAATCTCTTCCAGGTCTGGGCACTTAAGAGGGGCTATGGCCCTACTATCACAGTCCGTACCAGGTTACGGATTGTGCTCAGGTACTGAGAGCGGCTCGGGCGATGCGCGGACTCCTTTACGCCATGCCGCGCGAGACTGTTGTGGACTTTTGCCCTTTCCTTGGAGAGGCCGGCACGGGTGCGGGTGTTGATCCACGTGGGGGCTGGGACATGGCACTGTCCTTGCTTGCTGCAGAGACTCACGCCACCCGCGCCGCTCACATTCGCGCCTTTCTCTCCCTTCGTCAGGAACCTGCTGAGCCTGCAGTCGATTACCAGCGGCTTGCCATGCGCATCTACACGTGCCTTGGGACTTCAAGAGGTACACATCTCATGATCAGAGTTGGAGCTGACATCATCACTTGTAATGATGACGTCAACATGAAAGTTGTCAAAATGAATCAAAATTTGGAGCGATCACGTGCAAAAGACTTCTCAATGAAACGGCGGTGGTTTCGTACAAAGAAAACCTTCAAAATGCCAAAAAAAAGTCATTGTTTTCTTTTCAACCCAAAATTCGGAAAAAAATCTAGATCTGAGAGCATTGTTTCATTTTCTGGGGCATACAGGGCATGAGATGAGGCGAGAAAAGAAGCGATGGATAGGGGTTTGCAAGAGCTTTCTAACAAGATCTTACATGCCAAAAACGGTGGTCAAATGGGGCATCTACATTCTCTCACGTCCCAGGAGGGTAGTATGTGCGACCTAAGAGAAGCTTTTGAGACCCTTCACAAACCCCTTCTCAACATCTCATGCTTCAACTGCTTCTAGAGAGCATTGGAAAACCCTTGGCTGCCCCGTGGTACTGGCGTGGTGATGTGGTAGCAAGGGTGTCTCTGTTACTCCCATCAGCTTCGGCGGGTCATCGTGAGTTGGTGGGTCCTGTCAGGGCCGTGGCTTTAGTTGTTGCTCTCACTGCTGCTACCACTGTTGCGTCTCTCCTGCGCAACTCAGCAAAGGATGCTCACCGGGCTGATAACATGAGAAGATGCGTAGAAGCTTCCTAGTGACAAAGCCGCTGACTGGGCGTCAGTTCCTGGTCAGACGGTGACAACAGTCACCGGTCGTACACACGATGGCAGGGGTCTGGCTAGGAGACACAATCAAGAGTGTCAAAATGCTTCAATAGCATTTGCAGAGAGAGTTAAGAAATGACAGGTCCATAGAAAAAAAACACCTGCCGAAAGATCCATAGAAAAATGCCTACCGCGGCGCACGGCGGGTGTCGAACCGCGGGAGTGCAAGGTGTGTCCTCAAAACGGCCTAAAAACACTGTTTTGGTCGTAACTCTATGAAGACTAATCAGAACTCTGCGCCGTTTGAACCTTAACGTGCATGATCTCAAGTTGGACGCTATGATGCTACATGCATACATCCAGCATCAAACGGTGGACACACAATGCAAAACATGCAAATTGAGCCCACGGCTAGTACACCGATAAAATCCTACAAGCTACAGACAAACTGCAAAATGTTCTAAACAGCATCCAGGACGTTGGGGCAGTCGTTGGTTAGCTCTGAGCGGGTGGTCCACCCACTCAGAGCCGACGTGCCGGTGCCTCCTGGGTCTGCATCAGGAATCTGCATGGGCATGGACACGACTGAGTGGTTATAGTAAACTATACACCTCGATGGGAACGACACAAATCAGAACACTTTCTTGAACTTCATGACAAACACTTGCGAATCTTACTCGCGTGGGCGTCATCCTCCATGCCTGGCATGGAGGATGATGCCCACGCAAGTAAGATTCGCCTTCTTCAAGAGCGTCTCCGCCAGCTTCAAACAAGTTCTTGACTTCCACAGACATCCGTTTCCGGTCTCTTAGAGATCCTCCCTAGCGACTTTCCTCGTCTCAGTGTTTCCCCCATCCCTCTTCCTTCTCAGCCTGCGGTTGTCCTTCCTACGGAGCGTAAACTCAAGGACTTTGAGATCACCGCCCCCACGGTATGTCAGCGAGGACGAGAGATTCTCTTCTAGGTCTGGGCCACCTCTAAGGGGGTATGGCCTTACTACCACAGTCCGTATCAGACGGATCGCGCTCAGGTACTGACAGCAGCCAGGGGGTTGCACGGACTCCTTTACGCCATGCCGCGTGAGAGGGTGCTGACCCACGTCGGGGCTAGGACCTGGCATTGTTCTTGCTTGTTACAGTGACACATGCCACCCGTGCGGCTCAAATTCGTGTCTTTCACTCCCTTCGTCAGGGACCCGCCGAGCCTGCAGTCGATCACTAGCGACGGGCCATGGGCATCTACACGTGCATTGGGACCTCAAGAGGTACACACCTCTTTAGCACTTCTCCATCTCCCTCCAGCTTCTTCCATGGGTACATCAGCTCTTTCTCCATGTGACTTCCGTCCGCAAGGCAGCACTGGCCCATGAAGAGAGTGCCCTTGCTACAGCGGTCATTGCGTTGCCACCGACACCCCTCTTGCAACACACTCCTCCGTCCTCTGGCACATCCTCCTCCTCTCCTTTCACCTCGATTACCCCGATTTAGATGTAGGGTATGGCAGCAGCTGCATAGGGGAAGAAGGGGAGGAAGAGGTTCAGTTCAGGCCAGCAACAGTCGCAGCAGCAACAACCAGAGGCCCGTACTAGTGGACGTACTGTTCACTGCTACAACTCTGGAGGTGCTCATTGCTACACTGAGTGCCTCCAGCCGATGGACTGGGCGTGGATCACTTGCGGCCTTCAGGTCGCACACGCACAACAGTTTGCGTCGAGTAGCACATCCCCTGGTCACGCGGCGACCACCATAGCAGCAGTTCCCGTCTCCCCACTGACGAGCAACGGCGATCCGGATCCGTATGATCGCACCATCGCTGAGCTCTGTCACCTTATGGAACTTCACTTTCATGGAGGTGCGAGTGTGTTGTCACAGCCAGGTGGTTCAGAGACTGTTTATTTGTCTGTTCTTGTCGCTCCTGTGGCGGGACACACCTGGCATGTGATGATGATGGACTTGAAAGTACTGATTGGATTCCTCACTCCCACCTTTGTGCTCTTCGTTGTTCTTCCTTGCTTGTTGCTTAGCGTCCGTCTGAGGCCGAGTGTTCCATTGCACATTGCGTAGTGACATCCTCCAATCATGATTCCGGTGGCACTTGGATCATCGGTCCTGGTGCCACTCACCACATGACCTATCATCGTAGTGATTTTGTTGTTCTCAGTCTTGTTGCATCTGTTTGCTCCATTCACATAGGATATCGTCAGTCACTACTGGTCCAAGGTGTTGGGGTGTGTGCTTTGTTGGTCTGTATGGCCCCTTGTATCTCTCCGAGGCATTTTTTGTGCTTGATCTTGAGCTCATCCTCCTTTTTGTTTGTGCCTCCACACTGATGGGACCCTCTGTGGAGCACACTATAGACTCTACGACTGTGACTATTGATGATACTCGTGCCATTTTTCTCCATGCTCCTATTGTGGATGATTTTTATTGCGTTCCTTGAATTTCTCCTTCTCCTCGCTCTCCTTCCCCTTTTGCTCCTATGTTTTTCACTGGTGTTCTATCTACTGAGTACCAGCGATTGTTACATGGCCACCTGTGTCACGTGGGCTCACATACTATGTTCAAGCTCATTTGGACACAACCCACACTCCGTCTTGAAGCCGCCTCTTTTGAGAGGCCGCCCAAGGCCGTGTGTTTTTTTACACTCAGGGTAAGATGCACCGTTGCACTTACCTTGACTCCTGCTCTTGAGCACTGTGCCCCCTCGAGTTGGTCCATTCGGACTTTCTCAGTCCTCTACCTATTGAGTCTTTGTCAAATCATGGCCGGTACTTCCTCACCCTGACCGGCGATTTTACCCGGATGCGGTTGATTTACAGCCTGGGCCAGAAGAGCGGTGCCACTCTTGCGGTTTCCCTCTGGCTAGTGATGGCTGAGCATCAGCCCCGCCACACGTTGCACACATTCCGCTCGGATCGTGGTGGTGAGTATCTTGGCGAGATGGATAGTGTCTTTACCGAGCACAGTGTTTTTCACGAGGTCCTCGCTCCTGCTTCTCCTCAGTAATACGGTGTCTTTGAGCGCTAAAACTGCACCATGGAGGATGCAGTTCGCGCTATGTGGTCCGAGTGCGGTCTGCCTAAGTCCTTCCTGTTCGATGGATTTGCCTACATGACGTAAGTCCATATTCGCCTCCCGCATGGGCCCCTTTTGGACCACATAACACCGTACGAGCTCTGATTTGGCCATCGTGCCGATATCTGTCTCACTCGTGTCTGGGGCTCCGTGGCTTGTGTGTGGTACACCAGGGACCACCAAGAGTCCAAGGTCTCTCCGTGGGGTCGCTTGTGTGCATTTTTGGGCATCTCCCCACGCTCAAAGGCCTGGCACTTTTGGGACCCCGCTTGTCGTCGCATTGTTGAGTCTTGTGACACACTCTTCTTTGAGTCTCTCACCTACTATAGCCTGACCACTATCATGTTGATGGTCTTCGTGCACGTTCCTACGTGTGAGGCTTCTCGACGGATGGGGAGTCTGTGCCTACGAGCATCTCTCGTCCGGCAGATGTGTCTGTTCGAGCCCCCTCCCCTTCGCGGTCTCTGGCCCTTGATGACCTAGAGACCATAGCTATCAGTCCAGAGACCTCTCCTGCTCAGACCGTTTCAATCCATGTTCCCTAGCACCCCACAGGCACACATGATTTTGTACCCAACCCACCAACGATCCTGTCTCTGTGCGTGAGCCTACCTCTAATCCTGCTCCTGTTGCCTCGTTCATACCCAATCTTTCATCCCATGGCACTTCACAAACATCTCCTCACAATACATCACCTACTCCTCAGTCATCATCAGCTGTGGTCGTGCCCATATCTCAGCCTGAGGTGAGCTCTACAAGCCAAGGATACTCGGGTGAGCTCGGTAGTCGTCTTTGACCATTGGTCTCTGGAGTCCAGCGAGCGTCAGGTCAAGCACCTAGGTGCTCCACTTGCATGTGCACATGCATCTATTTAGTTCATGTGGATCTTATGCAATAAAGTGAAGCGGTATGGCTCCCTAGAATGCCACAAGGCTCGCATGGTCATCAAGGGGTATTCCCAGATCAAGGGCATCGATAACATTGACACCTTTGCCCCTGTAGGTTGCATGACCTCAGCTCACGCTTTGTTCGGTGTTGTGGCTCAGCAAGACTAGGAACTGCACCATATAGATGTGAACAATGTGTTCTTCTATGGTTCTTTGGATGAGGAGATCTACATGGTCCAACCACCAGGCTTTGAGGACGGTGACAAGTCCTTGTACGGCCTCAAGCAGTCTCCTAGATGCTGGAACCAGAAGATCACAGGCACCCAAACTCGCGCGGGATATGTATAGAGCAAGGCAGATCCTTCTCTTTTTATCCGACAATCACCTAAGCAGTTCACTGCCATCTTGGTCTATGTGGACGACCTCCTGATAGCGTCTCCCTCGATGGAGGTTATGAAGGAGGCCGAGGTTGTCCTCCAAACTGCCTATAGGATGAAGGACCTCGGTCTTGCAACGGTGTTTCTTGGCATGGAGATCCTGCAAGATCGCAGACGTTGAATACTCTTACTACACCACGCCCGATATGCATGTGTTGTGGAGGAGCATTTGAGTGATCTCCTTGGCACACTGCCCACAGCCTCCACACCTCTCACACCTGACAAGCAACATGCCCTAAATTTGGACCACCCTACATAGCTTGGCGAGACAGTGGATGTGACCTTGTACCTCCGTCTTATCGGATCTCTGATGTACCTGGCCACTACCACACACCCCGACATCGTCTTTGTCGTCAACCTCCTTGCACAGGTTTCGTAGCCTCCACAAGCTAGAGCCCTTCATGCGATTTTACAAGTGGTGGGGTACATGGTCTCAACACCGTACCTCGGACTCTTCTTTTGCCGGCAGTGTGTGGTGGTTCTTGATGGCTACACCAATAGCGACTGGGCCTGGAGTTGAGACAGACGCAGTCGCACCAGCTACGTGTTCCTGCTTGGTGGTACCGTTGTGTCCTGGCGTAGCGGGAAGCAAGGCTGCATTGCACTGAGCTCGTCCAAGGCAAAGTACGTTACTGTGGGTATTGGGGCTAAAGAGGCAGACTGGTTATAGCACCTGTGCCTTAAGTTGGCTTAGTTACTACCCACCATTGTGCTTCGCTACGACAACCGGAGCGCTCTTTCCAACGTAGAGAACTCTGGATTTTTTCTTGAAGGTGCAAAGTAGATTGTGGTTGAGCACTATTTTGTACGTGATCTGGTGGAGCGACAAGTGATCTTTGTCATTTGGGTCAGCAATGACATGCAAAGTGCTGATGACGTGACGAAGGCACTGGCTCGCAAAACGTTTTTGGTGGCCATTCATTCTATTGGGCTTCGCCCCTTGCTTAAGAGTGGTTGAGTATGGGGTGTGCTTGTGTTATATGTGTCTTTGCACTCGTTGTACTCGTACCAGTTGTGCACATGTATGGACATGCATACCATCAGGTCATGGGGGACTGTTGTGATTAGTGATGTTCCCGTCGAGCCGTACAGTTTACTTCGACCACTCAGCCGTGTCCATGCCCGTGCAGATCCCTGATGCAGACCCAGTAGGCATCGGCATGTCGACAGGTGGTGGAACACCCGCTCGGAGCTGACCGACGACTGTCCCAACGTCATGGATGTTGTCTCGGACCTTCTCAAGCTTTTCTGCAACCTGTAGGATTTCATCGGTGGAGTGGCCATGGCCCCAATTTGCATGCTTTGCATTGTGTGTCCACCATTCAAGGTTGGATTCATGCATGTGATGAGTCCTTGTGTCCGGCTTGAGATCATGCACGTTTAGGTTGAGACGGTGTAGCGTTTTGATTCATTTGCATAGAGTTACTGTCCAAACAGTGTTTTTGGGCCGGTTTTAGGACTGACCTTGCATTGCCGTGTGCGACACCCGCCGTGCGCCGCGGCAGGTTTTATTCTGTGGACCTGTCATTTGTTAACTCTCTCTGTAAATGCTACTGAGGCATTATGACACTCTGACTTATGTCTCCTAGACAGACCTTTGCCGTCGTGTGTACGACCTGTGACTGTTGTCAGCGTCTGACCGGGCACTAACGCCCAGTCAGCTGCTATGTCGCTAGGAGGCTTCTACGCATCTTCTTAGAAAGAGGTATGAATGTATGGCATGCTTGATATGTTTAGGTGTATACTATTTGTGGAATTTTTTTTGTGTGAAGTTTTCTTTGTGGCATTGTGTTTCTCACACTTGCCTCCTCGGTGAATGATGTAATTAGGCACGAAGGAACTTCATTGTGTATGCGTACATTGTTGTAGACTATAACTATCAGAACTGTATTATAAACATATTCTCCTAATGTGGCAATGTGAATTTAATATTGGTACATGAACATTGGTACATAATTTTGCCGGTGGCATTGTCAAGATGGCAAATGGTTATGGTGTTTACAATGTCTGTACGACACTATACAGACACATTACTCAAATGCAGATATGTATGTGACGTAGTGTTATAAGTGTGTCTATATGCTTAATTTTTCTAATATGATTTTAATTTTTATATGTTACCTATGTGTAGTATGGTTAGATTACATCATATTGGGTTATGAATAAAATGTGTTCATGCATGTAACATAGTGATACAAGTGTGTCTATATGCTTCATATGTCTAATATGCTTATAATGCCAATATTCTACCTATATCTAGTGTGGCTAGATTACATCATATTGGGTAATGACTATAATGCCATTATGCAAGTAACCGAGTGGTGTATGTGTGTATGTATGTTTAGTATGTCTAATATGCTTGTAATGCCATTATGCATCTTACATCTTTTATGGGTAGATTACATTCAATTGGGTCATGACTAAAATGCCCAAATGCAATTGATTTTTTATACTTGTACATTATAATGCATGTACACATAGCTACATGTAGATGTCTAAAACTCGAATTGTGCTTTGTAAGTACTAAGTGTGTCCATAACTGCTTTATGTCTACGTCACAATACATATGTACACTGTAAAGGTAATTGCACAAGTCCTATGGCGTTGACTATTTCGTCATGAAACAACCAACTTGGGTTGTTGGGTTGATTCTACTAAGCATCATATTGACTAAAAACAATCATTTTAAGACAGCACTTACCTCCCTAGCTTGCTTACCTAATACAAATGAAGTTGATCGTATTGGAATTGTCAATACATGAGTATGGGCCGCTATGGTTTGCAATGATGTACAAGTGGGAGTGAATGCAAAAAGCCTATCACAAACTAGACTCACTGCACTCTACATATCTAGACACAACAAAACACCAAACTAACCACGACGTAACCTGCATGCCTAGACGACGGAAGACGTCAACGACCATTGGTGCTTGAACAATGCAATGCATCTACTGTGGATTGAACCGACACCCACTCAACCCACAACAACGTAGTTGGTTCTTCAAAGGGGTCCCTTCCGGAACCGAGAGGTGGCTATGGCCAGTCAGGATTCCCAATGTACCCGAACACCACATGCTAGGGACTCTATATAGATCACTGGAACATGATGCCATCCATGGCTATGGATCTCAACGACAAAAGTGGTTCACAGATAGGATGCATGTGTGCATGGATCGAGTCGCCAAAGATAGGTTGGGTCATCAAATCTGTCAATTGGGTCATGTCGAAAGTTGGTAATAATGTTGGCATTGTCAATAGATGATATTGTGTTTGTGTGGTTTGCAATGATGTGCAACTGGGGGTGAATGATGAATTCCTATCACAAACTAAGACTCACTTTACTTTACGTACCTTGACACAACGACACGCCAAAATGACCACGATGTATCCCGCATGCCTAGTTGAAAAAAGAAATCAACGGCCATCGGTGCTTGAACAATGCAATGCATGTAGTGTGGACTGAGCCGACACCCACTCAAACCACGACGACGTGGTTGGTTCTTCAAAGGGGTCCCTTCCGGGACCGCGGGGTGGCTATGGCCAGTCAGGATTCACAATGTACCCCAACACCACATGCTATGGACTCTAGAGAGTTCATTGGAACATGCCGCCATCCATGGCTATGGATGTCAACGACAAAATTGGTTCACATATGGGATGCATGTGTGCATGGATCAAGTCGCCAAAGATAGGTTGGATCATCAAATCTGTCAACAGGGTCATGTCGAAAGCTGGTAATCATGTTGGCATTGTCAATAGATGAAATCATGTTGGTGTGGTTTGCAAAGATGTGAAAGTGGGAGTGAATGATAAATGCCTATCACAAACTAGACTCACTCTACTCTACGCTGCTAGACGCAATGACACACAAAACTGACCACGACGTATCGTGCATGCCTAGACGACGAAAGACATCAATGGCAAACGTCCACCTCCACTTCCACCTCCACTTGTCATGTCCCAAGACATCATTCACACCATCGCACACATCATTAGATCAGATCATAAACCCATGTCTATATCTACCTCATTACCTTCCACCTCCAACACCCTCCATCTCCACCACCCTCCACCTTCACCACTCTCCACCTCCACTTGTCATGTGCCATGACGTCTTTTGCATCACACACACATTATCACATTACATCACATACCTATAGCTATGTCTTGTCTACGTCTTCATCTGCTTCCACGCACTGTAATTCAATCACGTAACATGTCATAGATGAAAGAGAGGTATATATAACTATATATATGTATACATATATATATATATATATAGAGAGAGAGAGAGAGAGAGAGAGAGAGAGAGAGAGAGAGGGAGAGAGAGAGAGAGAAAGAGAGAGACAGAGATAGGGATAGAGAGAGAGAGAGAGAGAGAGAGAGAGAGAGAGAGAGAGAGAGAGAGATTACCTTCAAACTTGACTTGAAATTTGACTTGAAATTTGACTAGTAATTTGACTTGAAAGTTGAACTGAAACATGAGACATTGGAGATGAGAGATGAGACATGAGATATCAGACATGGGACACGAGAGATGCGACATGAGACTTAGGAGATGAGAGAAGAGAGATCAGAGATGAGAGATGAGAGGTGAGACATGAGACATTAGAGATGAGAGATGCATCATGAGACATGAGACATTAGAGATTAGAGATGAGACATGAGACATGAGACATGAGACTTGGGACATGAGAGATGAGAGATGAAAGGAAAAAGATGAGGGATGAGTGATGAGACACTAAAGACAAGAGCAAGAGCCACAGTAGCAACAGTAGTAGCAGCAACATTAGGAGGCAGCTATAGCAATACAGGCAGAACCCGCAGCATCTACGTGTCCTACAGTAGCGGCTGATAGCTACAGTAGCACCGCCGGCGGGTAGCAGCCATAGCAGCAGCATCGACAGCGAGCAGCTGGAACAGTGGCAGTAGTAGCGGACACCAATTGTTGAAGTAGCAGCGGCGACGCGGAACAGCAATAGCAGTGATGTGCATATGTAGAAGCAGCGGCGGTGGGCAGTACCTGCACCAATAGCAGCCGCGGAAAGCAGCTACTGCAGCAACGGTGGCGGGATGTACTTGTGGCAACAGCATCAGATGTAGTAGCTACAAAAGCAAACTACTATAGCAGTAGAATCCTGTTGTAGTGATAGCATCTGCCGTAGCAGCTTTCAGGCAGCCAAAGCAGTAGCCGCAACAGCAGCACCAATAGTTGCTGTCACAACTATAGCAGTTGCTATAGCAGCTGTTGCCCTTGGGTTCAAGGGGGCCCCGTCGGGGGGGGGGGGGGGGGGCATTGGTCGGGCCCGTCGTGCCAATCGCCAACGCGACAAAGCATCGGCCAAGCGACGGCAGAGGAGCGGACACGTGCCAACGCTTTGTTGTATGGTGTAAGTATTGGCTGTGGCACCACGATCGGGGGGGCAAGCTACGTAGTTTTGTTTTCATTTCTTTGGCTACGCCACGGAGGATCAAGGGGGTAAAAAATGTAGCCTCAGAGCAGCTCGACTACTCACGGAGGTTGGAGGAATGTTGACGCACCATCGGCCACGACGAAAGGTAGAACAGGAGAGGACGAGAGCACCCGCAACCGACAGCTTTTTTCCTTCACGTCGCCCCAAGCATTGTTTTTGTTTCTCCTGCATAATTTTTTTGTTGCGTCCTAATCCTCATTGCCAGCACCTTTTCTCATTGCCCATGCTTTTGGCGTCTCTTTTCAGGGCCTGCTTTTTAATTTTGTTCGAAACACATTTTTGTTTTCTCGTCACCTGTGCCTCAAAAACTCCTTTGGAGATAAGCAGACCACCTCACATCGACCTGCACATGGTAAAAAGGTCTTGAACATTTTTTTGTTAAAATTTCTTTACCCGTGAGAAAGGGGAGGGGTAGAGGACTGACTTGTGCACCAAAAAAGTATACAAGTGGAACTTGGGTACCTAGGAGGGAATTGATATTGCTAAGGGAAAAATGGTGTAGTTGTAAATTAGAAAGAAGTGACTAAGGCATTACTATACATACCTGTTTACCTGTATGTATTTCTATACTCTTAGAGACATACATACACATAAAGATATGTTTATGTACATGCAGGTGAAGAAATTCACTACCTTACATCATTATTTTCTTATCTACACCATCAATGTCTTCTTGTATCACATCCAACAAAAAAAAACTACACAAATCATCTTCATTCATGTTTCATAATAAATGATCGATTAATAATCAATTGAAAACCTTCACAAAAATTGTCACAAAATAAACATTCAACGTTTAGTTTTTCATAGCATATCCAAATTCACTATTCAAACCTTTAGCTTTCATTTATTCATGTACATGGTTCATGCATACTATGTAACTTGTTGCACAATATTTGTGCAACATTTTCCACTTTTTTCTTGCGTAAACCCTCTAGTTTGATTTAGGGTTTTGTATGTTTTCCGTGGGCGGAGTCTGTGCAAACATAAAATCCCACATCAAAGTAGGGGATTTGTGTGTCAAAAAAGAAAGAAGAAGAAAAAAGAGCTCATCGCTCTATTGTATTTGAGGGAAAACGCCCGTTTTTGAGATCGAGTAGAAATTTTGCTTTTTTCTCCTTACTCGCAAACTGCAAATGTTTTACATTGAAACCTTAGTAAAACCCTATCCCAAACTACATTCGGGGTTTTAGGGTTTTGTTCTTGCACCGGCTCCTGCTCGGCCCCGCGGTAGCGGGCCCCAACAAGTTCCACTTCAACTTAAGGCATGAATACCTGGAGTCCATGGTTTCGGTCGATAGATCCGCCGTGCCCATACTCGAAAGCGAACTGACAGCGGTGTCCAAAGTCAAAACCAACATGCATGCAGTGTCCATTGTCTTAAACAACATGGCAGCGGTGCCCATGGTTTTCGTTGTGCGAGACAAAAACAAAAATCATGTCTACTGTATCCACTATTCGCTTGAAGCATTCAATGTTCATGGTCTTGCATGTCGTAAACGAACCTCGCATGTTGCCAGCCTGGTTTTGCAGCCTCTGCTTTGTTTTGTCCTCGCCATGCATGTGGACCGATATTGTCGCGCTATAGCCGACGTTTACGCTTCGCACAGAAGAGGCTTCACCTGCCGTCGCCAATGAATGCATGCCGAATTGACGCGGCCATCGCCAATCACATATTGTCCACGGTGGAATTTGCCGACGCCATACGCACCATCAACGGATATCGGTGGCATGTGCCGACTTCCACTCAGGGTCACGCAAACAGATTCAACTAGTGAACCTGGTTTTTGTACCGGTTTGCACTATGAACGGGTACTAACGTTTGTCTTTTAGTGCTTCTCCTTTAGTACAATGCGATAATTTTACTCCAACTGTCAAACTTTGCCTCACACGTTGGATCGACATGGACAACGATGTCCGTCCAAATGGCCCGGCACATAATGGATGTGGTACTCCTGTAGCAGACCCCTGGGCGACACATCGGGCATGGGTCGCATTGAAGGAGCGGTGGGACCGCAATGTAGCACGCCACCGAGAGTTGGGACCAGCATGGGCCAGAGCTCCTGTGACTCCGGAGCACATGGCTTGGAACTTGGGAGTGCACATGCCCAGTAGTAGGCCGCCCAACTGTCCCGAGCCATGGGAGCCGTGGACATGGACCGAGCCACTGAGTCTGTAGTGGGCATTCGTTGATGAAAGTACGGGCATGAGAGTTTTAATGCACTGACAATCCAGGGTAGGCGAGTATTATTTTAGAGACAAATGTGGGCACCTGAGGTTTATTGCCCTGACACTTCAGGATATGCGAGTATTATCTCAGTGACAAGTATGGGCTTCCGAGGTTTAATGCGTTTACAATTCCGGGTATGCGAGTATAATGTCACTGCTAAGTATGGGCTTCCGAGTTTTATTTCATTGACAAGTGTGGGTATGTCAGTATTATCTTAATGACAAGTATGGGCTTCCGAGGTTTATTTCATCGACAATTGTGGGCATGTGAGTATTATGTCAGTGAGAACTATGGGCTTCGGAGGTTCATTGCATTGACGTTTCTGGGTATGGGAGTAATGTTTCATTGACATGTATGGGCATCCGAGTTTTATTGCATTGACATGACTGGGTATCTAACTATGGGCATGGAACTATTATTTCAATGAGAAATATGGGTAAGAGTTCTTTTTTTAGTCACATTTCCGGGCACAAAAGCAAAAGGTATTGGACAACTATGGACAGATTATTATTATTTCATTGACAGCTATGGGCACGGCAGTATTATTCATGTGAGTACTATAGGCATGGGAGTAATGTTCATGACCCAAGTATGGCCATTGTTCAAGGATTTCAGGAAGTACTACCCAACCCACTCTGGATGTAACCACTTTGGATCCAGGACACTGCACAACCAGAGCTAGTGGCACAAGTCGCATCCACATCCCTGCCGTCCTTGACATCCCATTGCATCATAGAATATGTCCTCATTGGCATCAACAGTGTCCATATTTTTGTCTCCTCCCTCGTAGAGGACATCTTCCCAATGACTCTCCTCTGCCTCCCCTTCACTCGTGTAAGCATCCAGTTGACTTGTGCCGTTGTGTGTCGTTGTACAATGGCACATGCCTACATATCTTGTTCTTGTTGGCGGCCACAAATAGGAATACAGTTTCTGACACACCAATGTCGCACCAACTACCATGAGGAACATGACGGTCAAGTCTTGTTCATCACATGAACTCATGTTTCTAGTTCCTTGAAACAATTGTCGCAAAGAGAACAAAATGAACGTGTGTACAATCTATATGTACACTTGGTAGCTGCTTGAGGTATATACAGTGCAATATAACTTCACGACACCATTGTGCACTACAATTTACACTTTACTGTAATTGTGGAATACAACATATGCATAGTTGAACAAAGCAAAACACCAATGTGTGGTTACTGGTTGTGAGTTGTTTCAGCAGAAAAGGAATATGGGCTGATTTCGACATGGGGACAGAGGATTACACGAGCTCAGGCATTGGACATCAGAACTCTTTGTCAAGCGGAGTTGATCAACAGTACCAACAAAAGTACACCAGAACTGGAAGCTAATCTATTGCAGGAGTGCAATCACGGGCCACATGTGATCTGGCATGCACCTCCTCTTCAACGAGTGGACGTTGGTGATCTGTGCGAAGCACACACATGGAATGAAAAAAGTGTTAGATATCATGAATGAAGTAGAAGGCAGAGTTCAAATAAAGTAATGGCAATCAAAACAACCTCACCCAGACTCACCAAAGGCCAAAGGAGCGGTTGATGCTGTCCACTTCAGCATGGAAGGCCATCCATGCCTCTTCACGATCTTCGGCATCATGGTGCTCGACCCCTTCCTCGTCAGTGAACACAGAGACATGGTCGACGACCCCCTGTCCCCCCTCCCCACCTCCTCCTCTTCCTCTTCCCCCTCCCCCCTCCTCGTCTTCCCCCTCGTCATGAGCCTCCTCCTCCTCCTCCTTGGAATCCGCCTCCTCTTCGGCAGGACGTGCATCATCTGCCTCATCCCCTGAGTATCCCATGGCATCCACGTTAGTCCGGCAGGAAGCCCGCATGCAACGCTCAGCGTCTAGCTCGGAGACGCGTGCGGCCGACATCTGCTCGGGGCTTGGTACCTCCATGTTTGGGCATGCCCACCGTACATGGCCCTACTTTCCACTGCGGGCACAAATTTGCCGTTTCTTCATCTTCGCATACCTGTCCAAGCGCACGGTGGCTGGCCGCCTGCGCCCGCGACTTGGGCCTGGCTGCTTCCACTTAGGCTCTGCCGGCTTCACCTGCTGCACCTTTGGCAATGGGAACGTGGCATTGTAGGTGCGCTTGTAGCTGAGGTTCAGGTAGCCGAAATCAACATACGCTACGGGGTTCAGCGCGTTCTCCAGCAGTAGGCTGCACGCGTGCGGGCACGGCACCCCATCCTCCCGCCAACGTCCGCACGAACATTCCTTGGTGGTGAGGTTGACGTCGCGAGGAGTGCCGCTACGACGTGTGGCTGTGCTGCTGTGCCCTGGTCCCATCTCGTCGCCATCTAGGTCGAGTGAATACTCTCTGCTGCAGTCGCAATTGTGCTTCACCTTGAGGTACAGTACAGATGCGACGCTGCCCTTGGCATCGTGTGCCATCCTGTGCTGAATGTGCCACAATGGCTGCACAAACACGTACAAGTTCACGAAACAACAAAACAGATACATCTTTCTGAGCTCCACCAGCTTGCCATTTAGAGACTCCATGGCGTTGCTAGTGGTATGCCCTCCGCGAGAAACCGGGCAAAACAGCCTGCTCCAGCGCTCCTTCGGGATGTAGGGCTCTCCATTCCCACCCAGCAAGTAATCAACTACCCTTGGCACTGTAGGCCACATTTCTGCCAGGCATGCGTCCCAGTCCGCCTGTGTCGTCACGTGCACCAGGTTCCGGAATACTGCGCCCGACCTGCCCTGGCACTTGGACTGCACGTTGCGCATAAGGTGCCACGTGCAGTACGTGTGGGTGGCCCCGGGTAGCTTGGCCTCGACAGCGTTGGCCAGTCCCTTCTCACGGTCAGATATGACCGGTGTTCCATGTTGTGCGGCCATGGGGTACGCTGCTACCACCAACTCACAGAACCAGCTCCGGTTGCGCTCATCTTCCACGGACACCAAGGCATGCGCAACGGGCATGGCGTAGTCATTTGCGTCGAAGAATTGCATGATGAGGAGTACCTGCTTGTGGCCGTGTTTTAGATCTGTGCCATCCATGACGAGGACCCGTCTGGTGTGCTCAAAACCTCTCCTGCAAGCCCCGTGTGCGATGAACACTTGGTCAAAGGCGCCCGTGACACGGTCTTTCTCGGCTTTTGAGATGGCCAATGGGTCAACCCTCAGCACCTGCATGAGACAGCATAATCTACATGTTCAGTCCCTAAACTATCACATACCTGAGTTGCTGATAATCGTGTAGACTAAACCATTGTGGGATAACGTTCCTCGTCCATGTAACCTGGGAACATGCTCCACGAGTCCGACATCTTGCCGTACATCTTCTCCAAACACACTTTCTTCGCACGGTAAAGGGTGGTGTAGGGGACCTTCGTCTTGGCCACTTCTGTCATGACCACTTGCAGCACCTTGGGCTTCACACATGGGTCCTTCGCGATGGTACTCTCAATCTACCTTGAAACCCACCACATGGAGCGCACGGGGTTACTCCGGCTGAGGCCGAGGTCACAAAGATGGCCATCCACGAACGACGTGATGTTGACTGCTCGACTTCTTGTTGTACACGGCACGAATGATCCACGGGCACTTCTTCGTCGCATACTGCTTACATCGCGCCACAAAGTGAGTGCGGTCGCTTTTCAACCACCTGAGCGCCATGCGGTTGTGAACCGCATACTCTTCCACTACGGCTTTGCATGCAGCCATGTTCTCGAATGTTGAACCATCAAGGAAGTCCACCGCATCCTTCCGCTTCTTTGGGGTAGCACGTGGGATGGGGTCCGAGATGCGGGCGGCGGCAGCCTTTGCCTTGGCGTCGGCTGCCTTTGCCTCATCGTTAGAACCGACGGGCAGGCCCTTGGTCGAGAGAACACGCCCACCTACATGGGACATCCTGGGAGGACCCTCAGCTTGAGGCCCCGTCGACTGCAGGGGGCGATGCATCGTCGTTGTCGACGGTGGGTGTCTGGCGCATCAAGCACGGATCATCTGTCAAGTCGTCGTCGCTGTCGTCCGGTGGGAACCAGGAGGTTGTGATAGCTCTGCCACCTCTCTGGTGCGTGGTCCTTGCCATCGGGAGACATCATGGGCACCTTGTTCATAAAAATTGCCTCTATATAACTGGGATACCCACGGTCCTCTCCCATGCACCGTCAACGAGGCCGCCATGGGCACGAGGAACATAATCGACGCTTCGACGCACCACAATGCACTGCAAGGCGAGAACCCCCCACCAGCTGCTATTGTCGACATGGATCAAACAATGCTTTCCGGCGAATCGTACAACTGTAGTTGACAGAACCACATGGTAGTCGCGCATGATGGGAGGTACATTGCGTCTCGGGAAATCGGCAGGATGTGACACGACAGGCTGTCAAAATGAGATACGAATGCTGTGGAACACAAACTCGTTTCAGGAGGACGAATGTGCAATTTGTTAAACCTCGACGATCCTTCAAACAACGGACTGAGATGACGCAATGGGCTCTATCATATGCGACGCGTTTTTACGAGCCGAAGCGTTGCATTATCCTATGTAAGACCCCCGTCATGAAGGTGTCGGAGACCTAACGAACCACGTTAAAAATTTTCCATGTTACGCATACGGCTACCGACGACGGTCGTTCCCGCGTCGTCGATGAAATGCATGACACATATGTTAAAACCTTGAAACATATGTCAAGCATGCCCATGACTCACACCAACCGGGGGCATCAATGTCATGTCGTTTTCAAGCATGGGCACTGTAGTTATTTCGATTCCGATTATGGACACCACATGCGTCTCGGTTTCGACCTTGGACATGGCAGTCGGTTCGATTTTGACTATGGGCATCGGGGATTTATCGATCGAAACGATGGACATATAACAACTCCGTCCTTCAACTTATGGGGAGTCTTAGACCCCACATGCGATCCATGTGCACCCCCCCCTCCCCACAAATTCACAAACCCCATGGAATGAGGGGTTTGTGGATGTTGAAAGGGATTGATGACGTCGGCATGTCGACGTTGCATCGCATGCAGCGTCAATGTTGCGTTTTCTTGCCGTTCGTGGGTAAATGTCCATATTTTTAGGTCAGTGGGTAGGGGAGTTTTATTCTTCGAAACGATGGGTAAGGTAGTTTTATTCTTCCAAACGCCGAGTAGGGCATACACACAATCAAAATTTGTGGGTAATCCCAACATTTACCCTCATGAAAATTGAATTAAGCTGAAACAGGTGATGAATTTGGATTCTAAGTCAAGATACCAGGCATATAACTTGCTTTTATGCAAAGTTTATCTTCCATGTTGCTCATGCTGCCAAACGTGCTCAAACGAGCGGGAAGCCAACAAGGGTCGTGTAGAATTAAGGAAATAAAGCCCTTTGACTAGATGAAGGATATATATATCATCAATAAACATTTTTGATAGCCTTTGCAACCATGTTATGCTTTTTAGTGCTTTTTTGGGTGTGAATAACATCTTGGTGTCAAAGGAATGTATGAATAATGTGAAATGTTATTTTTCAAAATATATTTATAGAATTTAATTTCCTGATTGATGCACTAATGATGTCTTCTTCCAATGTCATCTTATTCCAACTTAGTTGTGTTATCAAACTGTAGCTGTACAGCGGGGGAACGCATAATTTTGTTCTGCAGGAAAACCACATTCGAGACGTTTCACATCAAACATGGGGAACTGGACAGGGGAATATCGTTAAGGAAACAGGCCACGCTCCGAGAACGGAGAATGTTTCGATCGATATACATGGATTATAATTTTTTGTCGCGTAGTGAGGTTTGCTGGCCCACTGAGCCCCTCAAGTCGGCGGACACCTACGGCTCGAACCTCCTAACCAAACCGGGTCGACTTTCCCAAAAACAAAGCCTTTTCATAGTTAGCAGACGTTCAAATTAACACGCATCCCAAAAAGGAACGAATCTTTCCCAGGAGCTGTTTGGCTTCCAGCTGTTGACAAGGAAAAAGAGGAGCGATAAACAGGTACATCGCAGAAAGAACCCACTCCCGTAACAGATCACACCATGAGGTGGTCCAGAATTGACAAGCTTGTTTTCCTTTAGACCAAGATTTTGTTTCTCCCGTAATCGGGCCTGAGCAGGTCGATCGTCGGACAATTGTGGACTTCACGGTCGTCAAATTTGTGAGATACACAAGAGACATCAATGTCGTTTAAGTTTAGAGTGTAGTGCCAGGAAATCGAGGAACGCCAAAGAAGGCCTTAGCATCCCCCCCCGCATCCCACCCTCGCACCTTCTTTCCCGACCGCTTTGGGCCTCGTTCTTCGGCCCTTTTTTTTGTTGTTGTCGTGAGTCCGTGCCTGTTCCCGCGTTTCGGTGGACGTCTGGCCGGTCCGGATGTGGTTCGTCCAAGATAAAATTTTTAGCGCTTTTCTTGGTTGCGGTAGAGCTCGGTTCGGCATCGAGCCGCACAAAATTTTGTCATCAAATGCGCTACAACTTCCCCAATTTTCGATAATCCATGCATCTTTTTTGGTAGCTTTTTGGTGAGCTCGTGACACCACGATCGTCCATCTTAGCCATTGTCGATGCCAATGTGCATGTATGTTCGATTTATTCGAATTTGTGAGTTCGAAATGTGAGGCGCGGTTCGCCCATCGATGCGCGGCGTCGAGTCGCTCAATGCAAGCGGATCGCTATCTCTTCTCACGCGAGCACTAACCACCGGGAAACCGCTCGACGGACCCGAAGGCACTGGTCCAGGGTTGCCAAAAAAACTTTTCGTCAACCACGAAAAGTGCGGGAGAGTGTCCTAAAAAAGCGGGAAAAATTATAAAAACTACAAAAGCGGGAACCAGGCTCGATTCTACAACAACAAAAGAATGGGCAGGAGAACGAGGCCTTGGCGTCAGCCTCGGCATTTCCCGAACTCGGGGCTACCTGGGAGCAGGCCGTTGACATGCCGCGGCTGCCACCGCTCGCTGTGCCGACCCGCACCTCGCCGCTGCCCTTTGCCCTTGCCGTGGTCTGCATTCGAAGAAGCCGCAGCCTGCCTCGTTTGTCGTCATCGTCATCCGCAGCCCAGAGGAGGGCCAGTCTGCTACGTGAAGTGGAGTCTCGCTCATCGCCGTCAATCCGAGGCCGAGTTCGGCGTAGTATTCTTCTTTGTTTCCCGATCTCGCCGACGACGCGTAGGAAGGCGCACCTCTTTGCAAGCGTGCTGCACGCCCGTCGCTGTGACCGGCACGCTTTTATTCAGTGTTTTTTTCTGTCGTTCTCGGGCCATTTCCGTGTCCGTGCACAGCGCCCACGAGCAAAGTAGAACTTCCAGCAGCTTGCCAGCCAGTCAGCCGCGCCTGCCTCGTCGGCTGTGCCCCTGCTCTGCCGCGCGCACATGGCATCGGGGCACTCGGCCGCAGCTGCAGCCGCAGTGGCGTCAGGCAGGCGCTCTCCCGCAGGATCGGGCGGAGGGGGCGGAGGCGGAGGTGGAGGAGCAGCGGGCTTGCCGCCGCAGATGGCTGGGCGTGCGGTGCTGAGCAAGGCGGCGGCGGAGGGACTGGTGGACCGCGCATGCAGCGAGCTGCTGGAGACGCCTGACTGGACCACCAACATGCTTCTGGCTGACGCGTGCCTCAACCAGCCGTCGT
>SZWC01008201.1:16639-41514 GCA_023375785.1 Penium margaritaceum
GCCGGTCGCTTGACGGCGTCCATTTTCCTCTTGAAATTTCTGTTTCCAGACTCAAAATCCCCCCCGCATCGCATCGTTGGTTCGGCGGCGATGGTTCTTTGGCTTGGCAGAGGCGAAGATGGACGCAAAAAGAATAATTTTCCGGCCAGGAGAGTGCATTGGAGCTCCGACGTTTATTTGTCGAACCAACCAACAAAGCAGCAGTTCGCGATTGGTGAGTGGAGAGAGTGCGAGCAGGAATGTATGAGAGAGCGAGAGAGAGAGAGAGAGAGAGAGAGAGAGAGAGAGAGAGTATAGGAAAGAGACACACAGAGAAAAGTGGCAAGAATAGATGGGGCACTCGGTGAGGGGTACGTCGCTCGAATGATGCCAAATTAGGATGATTATGGAGATTCCTGCACATCCCTGTAATCATTAAAAACGACAAAAGATACCTACTAGGTATCTCCGGGGCGTCACAATGGACAACGTGTCGAGTTGCATGAGCGTTTTCAGTGAAAACCCTTTTTTTGGTTGCGCACAATGAAGGCTGGTGCTCCGCAGATACCTAGTCGAGGGTAAAATTCTGTCCTTCAGGAAGTTTCTGTTTCTCATGTGACGGCAGTTTTGACAGTTCAAATGCCTGCTGACCTCCCAGATATCCCTAAACAAGAGAGAGCGAAGGTCGTACATGCCGATTGAAGGCCAACGCGGGCGACTAATGGAGCTGAGCCGACAACAACCCCGGTTTCTCCTTCTTGCCCCGGTTTGCACACAGAAGCGAGGGATAGCCTACCTAAACACAAACTAAGCCCGAGGATTGGAGCCGACAATCAATGAATGGCATCACCTACTAAACATACATGGTCTTGGGTGTATGCACCAAATTTCAAAGGAAAGTGTTATTTGATGTATAAAATTTGGTGATTCAAAATAAGATAACACAAGCAAACCATTTTTGTTATAGCATGTCCCCAACTCTTACGTACCAGATGTACATGAGTCCCTAACCTTCCGAGTGGGCATTTCTATCAATAAAAAAACCACCACGTGTCCCCATCTCAATTTTCCTCCCCGACAGTCGAGGGCAATCTGGCCAACTGCCCTCACCCTCCCGCAAACCTTGTTGCACTTTGTGACAACATCTACCACTTATGACAACCTACAATAGAAGTGACATGACCTTTCGGTCGACTTCTTGATGCATCGAGACATATCTCATTTTACAAAGATGCATGTCGCATCTTCACCGTCGACCCTTGAAGTCCCCCGACTTCTCGCCGGAGCTTCTCGAATCCAACCACTCACAACGCGACTCCACGCGCGTCGCTTGACAATCGACCCAACGACCCCGACTATACCTCATTCGTAATTTGACACTTGTGTATATATGTTAAATCATTTCTACACTTGTCATCAAAGTACACTTACCCCTAATTCGAGTTTTGCCTCACAACTTCTACCTGTTCACCATCTACGCTCTGTTCGGCATGACACTTGGTATCAGAGTGTAGCAGTGCTGGAGAGGCATCCAACTACTTTGCATATCAAGATGACTACCTCGCACAAGTCATTAGTGCATCTCGCACATCAAGAATTGGCAAAATTTGCGAATGCGACGTGCAGCGAGCGAGCGCATTTGACGACTAGCAACAGGTCTTTAGCGACGACATTGGTGATGGAGGAGCAAAATCCGCCTATGCACGCAAACCCTAAAGTTGCAGCAAACATTAATGTGGCAAGCTATTGTAACAGGTCGAGTCTTTAGCTCCTAATCTGAAGTCCTCGTTGGAGTTCGCAAAATGGCGTTCTCAGTCTGCGTCAGGGGTTTATCCCCCTTTGCAGGACTGAGGGGTAATTTTCATAAACGATCCAGAGTAGGGAGACTCAAATACTTCGAGTCTCTAGAGGCCGATTTCTATTTTTACCTAACCCTCTCATTCTGGGGTCGAATCGAGGGCATGTTATCCTTCTGATTATTGAATTCGATTTTTGAGATTTTAGTAGTTTAATGATGGTTAAATTCGTTCAGAAAAATTTTGGGTTCAATTATTTTGGTGATTCTGTCAAATTCGTTGAAACTGAAATGCCGGTCCTTATATTCGGCGATCAGTCTTGCTCACCTCCGCCTTCCGCACTTCAATTCAAACACTTCAAACATCAAACTTCATGCGTGCCCGTTTGGTGCGGTCAAGTCGTTGTCGTCCAACTGACACGACGGATCCTTGTCTTGGTCTGGTCCGAACCTGACTGACACAGATGATCCAACGGTCAGGATTGTCTGTGTGAGCTATGTTGAGATGTTGTAACCCAAACCTCAGCACGCGCGATGCATTTTTTGTGCGACAGTGAACCTATCCAATGTGCCACGACATGTCCACATACCTCGTGAGTGTAGAAAGGACCAGAAATGTTTTGACACAATGGAAGCCTTGGTCATGACCCCGGTTTGGAAAATGGTTTCTCATAATGCAAAGTCTTTTGAAATTCGACGAATAATGTGAAAAATAACTTGGTGATTGTAATCAATTCGTCGGAAAAACAAATTCGTTCAAAACCAACGACTCCAAAAACAGTTGATATCGATTTTAATGATTAGTAGGGTACCTCGAACTTGTGAGTTTGCACGAGTTTTCTGGTTTAGAAACTCGCAGTTTTTCACAAACAAACTCGAGTTTCTGTTTTGACGCATGGGCGCAAAATCGTTGCGTGCGAGGCACGATCAGCGATTTTGCGCCGACGTTTCTTGTGCGCTCCTTGCTCCTCACTCTTCCTTTATCCCTCGTGCTCGCTTGTTCTCGTGAGTGAGGAGGGTGAGCGAGGGCGAGGGCACAAGGCCACAGGCCTCAGCCCTTAAGGACTCACGGCCTCTTGGCCGCCGATCAAGCCACGAGATCAATCGGCGAATGTTGGCTCGCCGGCAGGTGGCAGGCCGGTCACTTGACCGGCCGCCGGCCAACCAACCGGCCGGCCGCCGGCCGGCCGGTAGCCAGCGGGTGGCTGGCCACCGGCCAACCCTGGCAATAGCGAGGGGTGGCTTGCGGCCACCCCCTCGTCATCGCAAGGTGGGAGGGCCGAACTAGCCCTCCTGCTATAGCTATGCAATAGCTAGAGAAATCCCTATGGCTCCGATGACCAACCGGCCGCGGATCCAGCGGCGGTAAACCAGCCGCCCCTTCCAACAACGTTGATGATGACATTAGGAAAGACAAGTGGCACCTGAAGAAAATATGCGGATCAACAAGGAACTGACAAGTTAAATCTGTGCGCTTGAGGATATTGACAGTCATATGCTCCAACAGCTCAACTTCGCGATGGAGGATCTTCGCAACGTAAGCACACGAGAAGTGGTGCTCGTCCCGAGAAATACCCAACTCTCGACCAAACCCTAAAACTTTCCAGCCCCATCACATCCGTTCGTTCCGGCAAGTTCCAAAGGACCGAGGGATCCGATGTGGCTGATGAGTTCGGAGGTGTACTTCACCGTTGCTGGGGTCAACGACAAAGAAAAAGCGATTGACATTGCGGCCGCGCTTTTGCATGGCACGTCGTTAAGTTTGTCGTCTGATTTAAGGGACATCCAACACTAGCAGGAGACCGGCGGGGCTCCATCGACGACCAATGGCACATGTCTCATATTGCCAACCGTAGGCATTCTACCCTTGGAGCAGATCAACCCGTAATGGCAAGACGCGCTGATTCACCAACCAACTTGAATGATTTCTCACGCAAGATGCTCACACGATTCGGATGAGTGAAGGAGGAGTCGCACGCTTGTTTCAAACTCCAACATCTCCGTTAGCAGTCCAGCATGCCAGAGTATACGTTGAGATTCTGAGAGATCATCACTCGTGTAAACATGGCCCCCGGCGAGCCTTTTTCACACTACAAGAATAGCGTTAAACAAGACATCCAATGAGCGATGGCCTTTTTTGGCATCCAAAACAACTCACGGGGATGATTGCAGCAGCGAAAAGGATCATCAGCGTTGATAACAATGCTCGGATCCAGGATTCCTACGGATGGCAACCTCCCAACCATCATTATCGTGGGAACAGAAAAGCCAGTCGGGGGACTCCTAGACTCTGATGGATGTAGAGGCCATCGACGTGAGAGATACGTGCAATTGCCACGACTACGGAATATTCGGGAACATTGCTCGTAATTGTCAGAGTAAGAAGCAAGCTAAAAACGGGTGGAAGTGGTAGAAAACGAGTTAGGAAATGGAAAATGGGAGGGTGTATAAGGCGCGACTCTTGTCCAAGAGAATTGATCTATGCCAAACGATCGCCCATTTGAATGGCATAGGACACCGCAGAGGGTTTTTGAGATCACAAAGTTTGACAAGTGGTACGAGGATGACCAACCGGCGACAGTGCTCAAAGTTCAATCTCGAGGGTGCAAGAGCCGCAGAACTCAGAAAATGTAGTCCAAGGAGGAGGAGCGAATGGTCGACTAAACCATTTTGAGTGAGACAAACTGCACCACAGGTGGACGTAGTCATCATAGGGTATGGACATACAACAATAATCCTACCCTAATCATTCCACGTGGCATTGCCATGCTGGAATAGGAACTTAGCGCCAAGCTTAGAGTGGAGGAGGAGTGACGCGATAGACTTTCCATCCCGGCACTCCCTTCACTTAGAATCCAACCACGGATCTTTTCTAGGCTAGAGTTGAACCAGACTCTAGCCTATTATATTTTTCTGGGCTTTGGCTCCTCGAAACTTTGAGCCTCAAGTATTCAAAGCACCCAATAGTTATTTAGCGTACGGACCATAAAAATTGTCCGGATGCTACATTCCCCCCCACTTCTTTGAACCTTCCTGGTTCGTCTTGACTCACGGAGGTTTGATCATCGCGTACTTGATGATGCAAACCATGCAACAAGAAGTGCAAACAAGATCCCATGTGTGAACTTTTGTCATCCCCAACACGGTTGCGTCACGTTCACGTACAATCAACCACACACGTATATGGTTTTTGTGATTTATGATCGTTCACGTACAACACACAATGTTGATCGCGTGATCCCTTGGCTCTTACCAGGATGAGACACGTACAATCTTTGTACATTCTTTGGAAGTGTTGGTGAGCATTCACCAAGCACTAATCGCATGTGTGTCTCAGTTGCATAGTTGATGCCTTTTGGGACGCACATTGTCAACAATGTCTTGCCAATTTGGAAGAGGATACATGGGATGAGTTTTTCCACATCCCATGTGGTACGTGTTCAGCAAGTTGTTGTGGTGACGCCTCCTTTCCCTTTGCAAGGAGCGTCCCTGCGACCAATTAACAGGGCTTCCCTGCGAAAATTGTCTAGGTCCACGCAACAACTCACATGTCATTCGGACATGATCTCTTCCGAGGTGTTGTTGCCGAGGTGGTACCTCCCCGCAAAATTTTCAGTACGTGCAATTCAAGGTCCGGACATCGGTCCTTTTGGTTTGTAACCACGTATTCATGACCACACAAAGGTCTACTAGACGTCTTTAAACCATGTGGGTTGGTTGGCTGGGCTCAACCAAGCTCCACTAAACCCATGCAAATTGCATGTTAACTTTTTCTTGAGTTTGGGAGGTACCAATATCCTAAGACATGGTTGCTGAGCACATTTGTTTTTCTGTTCAAAGATTGCACTCATCTTTGAAGGAGGCGGCATCCTGTCAATCCTGTCAATCTGCATCTGGTCCAACGAGTAATACTTTTTCAAATTTCTTGAGTATCTTGTCCTTGTTGAAGTGGCCACCAGGACTAGGTCAGTACTCAATGTCGTAGTCAAAGTTGGACTCAAAGGAACTCCATCCATCGATTTTCTCGACAGCTCAGTTTCCACGGAGTCATAGGATGTCAGAATGCATGGTGTTCGGTGCGGGTGATGCATGGTCGGCATTCTAGGCAACGACACCATGTATTAAATGCGTGCATGACTGTGAGCATCTCCTTTTTGTGCACTGCATAGTTGAGTTCTGGCCCGTGTATTTCTTGTGACATGTACATTACCGGTTTTTCTCCACCACTGGCGTCTTGGAGGAGAACGGCTCCCATTGCTCGATCGGACATGTTGGTGGCCATAACCATACTACCGTTTGATCTGCCAATTGTATGGTTGTCACCAAGGTCAGAACGTTTCTCAAAGATTTAGACGCTTCTCGTTTTGCTATCTCAACTCCACTCGGCACTTTTTTTAGTAGATCGGATAAAGGCGTTGATACTCAGGCATATTCCTTCACGAATTGACGGTTGTAGTTGCACAATTAAAGAAACAATTGTATGTTCCGAATATTGGTTGGTATCGGCCAATTGACCTCTGCCTCCACTTTCTTCGGGTCCATGGTGATCCATCTACCGCCGGTGATTATGTAAAAAAACTCGATCGAACAACGACCAAAGTCGCATTTTGAGAGTTATTTGTAGAATTTATTTCTTTGTAAAAGGTAAAGATTTTTTTGGAGATTTCTATTGTGGTTCACCGGGCTGCGGCTGTACACGAGAATGTTGTTGAGATACACAACACGAAGTCATCAAGGTACGTCCATGTATTTTTTTTCATTGTCATCATAAAAATCATGGGGGTATTTGTGAGTCCAAAAGGCATAACTATGAAATAAAAGTGCATGTATCAGTTCGGAATTCCGTCTCACTGTTCTTATCAGATAAGTGGATCTGATGATACGTTTCACGTAGGTCAGTTTTGGTAAGAATTATTGTTTCACAGATTTGGTCAAAACGTTTGTGTGCTCGCAGAAGAGGGTAGCAATTCTTAATGTTGATGTCGTTCAACACTTGGTGGTTCACACACCTCCGCATCTCACTAGAAAAGTACAGGTGCCGCGTATTGTGATGTGGATGACATAATGAATCCGTGATGGAGTATTTGGTTGAACATGTTGGGCAAGACAATTATGAGAGTCACAGTGAGGCATTTTTTTAGGGTCTTTGGTGCTTGAGCCTAGCAACGCCTGCGACGCCGCATCGTGAGTGGTCGATTCGAGAAACTCCGTCAAGAAGTTGGGGGGTTTCGAGAATATCCAGGCGTGGTTTTATGAATGTCTAGCGCTGTCCAGAAGTCAACCAAACAGTATCCAAACAAGGATATTTTGCAATAATTCTGTCAAACCTTCTGGAAATTGGTCAAAAGTGTTGGAATCTTTGGAAGCAAAACATCGGAGCTTGGGATTGATGGTCAAAATTCCCTCGGCTGAATGGCGTAAAGATCCTGAGGTTGACCTATAGTGGGCCATGAATAAAAGGACAGAAAATTCCACTTACGGAGCTGATGGGACTTGGGTAGGTTTGGGACATAACACTTGACAAGGCAGACAGGGGTTCCGGAGATTACAAAATGTGATGAGGGGTACGAGGACGACCAACCGCTGACACCACCACAATTGCAAATGAGGGATCATAAAATTCGTAGAAAAATACTTGTACAACTGGAAGAACGATTTTCTTATTGTTTTTTAAGTTTTACGATGGTTCGGAAGCTCGGTTTGTAAACCAAACAAATGTTTTCTAAGGAAACAATGTTGAAAAAAACCTGCTGAGTTTTTTATCTTGCGAACCACTCTTAAGTGTACGTCAAATTATTGTATGATGTACAACATTAGGTAAACTATCCAATGATAGACCAATAAGTCATGAGAACTGACAAGAGATCAACTTGTGGCTAACCGAGCATGCTAGGTGCACCTCAGTGGAGTATGCCTGGGCACTAAGGCTTAGGGCCCTCGTGCCAGGATCGCCACTCACAACACTGTGAGCAGGGCATATCAATGTTGAGCCAGCCAATCACTAAGCCCTAGAGGTCCATGGTAGAAGAAGACCATTGGGCTTACAGGAGAAGCCAAAACAGAGGTTCTCACCTTGGACTATGGAGGAAGTGGTGGGGATGCAGGCGGAGGGGCCATAGACTAACAAAGAGACGAGGAGGCTGCATTTGAGGAGAAGCATGGACAGCGGTAGGGAAGGCGACAGGCACCGAGGCAAGTGCCAGTGGGGACTGAAGAAAGCACAGAGTCAGGTGTACTTGTGGGGACCGATGGACGCACAGGGTCAAGTGTGCCCGTGATGTGTGACCCACGCACAGGGCGAGGCCTCTCAGTGGTGAATGACACATGTATAGGGTCAGGTATACTAGAGGGGAGTAACGGAGGCAGAGGGAAAATTGTGCCAGTGCGGACTGAAGCAAGGATAGGAAGAGGTGCGCCAATGGGAATAGACAAGGCCACTGGACCCACGACTATAGTGGTTGGGTCGTCATCAGTCTGAGACCGGACCACACATGAACAGGCCCCGACAAATCCAGCCACAGGCCTAGAATCCTCCACCCATTGAGAAGCCACACAAGTGGAAGCATGGTTGGCCTCCATTGGCAAAATACTAGAAATGCCTTGGTTAGTGGGAATCTCGAAGAAGAGAGTGTCTCTTGACTCGACAATGGACAGAGAGCAGGATCCCCAACCCGCCAGGCTTTCAACCACGGGGAAGTATCAAGAAAGGCACGAATGCACCCCAATTTGTAGATGTTAGACCCCTGCTGGTCCTCGGTGTACCAGACGCAAGCCAGGAAGTATCAGACGCGAGCGAGATGAAGGGCTGCGCAATGGCCAAATCACAAAAAATTCTCATCAAAGAATCCATCTGACCCAAAATCCCACGACCACAATCCAACCGAAACGTGTGGAGAGAGTGAGGAGAATAATTCTCAGCCATCACAAGCCACAAGCGCACTGCCAGAGCAACATTGTTCTTATAGCAGAGGCTGTAGAGCCATCACATCCGAGTGAAGTCGCCAGTCAGGGCAAGGGCGTATTGGCCCCAATCTAAGAAGGACTCAAATGGAAGAGCCCTCAGTCTTGATGCAGTAATCTGCATCAAGACCAAGGGCTGGCTGTGTCCACATGAGCTTTGACGTAGTGTTCAAGCTCACATGGCAAGTTTGGTGAACACAAAAATTGGTGCTGGGGGGAGAGAACACTAGAGAACACACGCACAAATAGGGACAGATGGGATGAGACAGCGGGAGCCCAACATACAACATAGTACATATAATCTACAACCAAGGCATGGAACACTACGACATGAGATTTGCAAGGAACCAATGTGGAAGAGTCATCAGAACACTCAACAGAAAGACCCGTCCTGGTGCTTGCACAAAAAAAGAGCAAGCTAAGCTCTAGAGTAGGGATAAAAATAACATTGAAGAATTACAAGGGGCCAGATGGATCATCAATGAGCAAAACCCCAGCATCCTATACAGGCAAGGACTCACTGGATCCCGTGCGGATGGAATAATCAGAACCAACCGGACCAAGAACAATAAAGACACTCCGACGAAAACTCATAAGAGTCCATGATCCAGGTGTCACATGCCTCACGACCAGTCATTGACTCTAAGAAACGTGATACAGAATACTCCGCCTTTGTTGGATGCTCAGTAGAGGACTATAAACAATAGAAAACACAAACCTATAACTCATCAAGCCCAGCGGTGCTGTCAGATCCACTCTCGTCACACTCCAACAAAGCTCACATAAAAGCATCATCATGGCCAATAATCAAAATGGGACAAGATGACTGTAGATCACTTGACTGTGAAAACAGGCTTGTACCTCACTGAGTGCAAAGCGCCCGCAGTTGATAAAGCTCCACGATGGTGCGTTTGTGAGGACCCTGGTCTCCCCTACTCCCCGAGGAAGAATACATCTCTAATGCTATTGTAGTAGTAGCATGGCCCGCCTGTGCAGTACTTGAAGATGCTCCTCCCGTTCTGCATGATCCTGTCCTAGTCGAGGAGCTTCTGACACTCGTGTTGTAGTGAGCACCCTCAAAGTTGTAGTAGTAGACAGAGAATTCACTGCCACTGCTTGTTGGCACTAGCTACTGATGCCCCTTTCCGTGCCCCTTCATCACCTTCTTCCCATGTGTGACTGCTGCAGCGCCTTGAGCCTGGTCAGTAAGGGGAGAGAAAGAGGATGAGGGAGTGGAGGAGGCAGAGCCGAACATGAAGGAGGTAGGAGGTGTGGAAGGAGTCGAAGTCGCCTCCGCAACAAGCGGGCTCTCTCGGTGCACGTGGGTAACCTCCTTGGCTGATGTTTCCCTAATACATTAGCATTGGGCCCAAGGGAGGAGCTAAAGGGACTCTGATGGAAGGAAGCTTCCTAGCCCAACTCTGGCTGACATGGCAACATGGTCCACTTAGCTCGAGCACTAGCATGCAACACAGGTGCAAGAACGACACAGATTTGGCTAGGGGAGACTCCCATAGTCTCATAAGATTCAATAGCTTCAATGTCCAAAGGGAGATGAAAGTTGAAAAGAACATAGGATAAATATCTACCGCTGCGCATGACGGGTGACACACATGGCAAGGTCGGTGTACCATAAAAGCGGCCGAAAACCACTTTCTTCTGCTGTAACCCAGAGCAAAGGCACCCAAATGCAGAACCATCTAAACTTAAGAGTGCAGAGTTTCAAGCCAAAAAAAAGAGTGCACACATGCATGTGTCTGGTATCGGCCAGCGGACATGAAACACAAAAAAATGCGAGTCAGACCATCGGCCAGCCAAACAAGTCTCCAAGATGTCGTGGTAGTTGACTTGAATCTACTGATGAGTAAATCACCACCCGACGGTGCTCCAATGCTAGCTAGCTCTGAAGAAGGGATCTGCATGTTGCATGGACACGGCTGAGCGTTCACTGTCAATTCTATGTATAGACAAGAACGTCTCACATCTTTGTAGCGGTCTGTACCATACTGCGGTATGCCATGGTGTGATGCATACCAGGGAATGACACTCCGTTGGTCAGTATCAGTAGTTTTTTGGTACTAACCCATAGGGTTCTCCTCCTTCTTACCGTGGTACTGTACCTCCTATATGGTATTGCGGAACAAAGACTGGAGAAAGATAGGAAGGGACATGAAAAATTGGTAACACTGATAACACATTCTTCTTCCAGACCCCTCCGGACAAATGTTACAGCGACAATGCTTGGCACGATGCAAAGAGCAGCATTGTCATTCACCTTTTCTCTATTGAAATCTTAATTGAATCCAATCATTTACCATTGTATGAAAATGAATTCATGTTCCATATCAGTTTTGGGGAATTGTACCGCTGGTCCCCCAGTGCTGGTTGTCGGATGGCCAAATGACTTTCTATTGTCAGGGGTGATGTTTGGATTCAGCAGGTAACCTTGTAACTGAGTTACATTACTTGTAATTGATTCATTAACTTTGGCTGTAATTTAATAAAGAGGAATGGCACCCTTGTGGTGGCTACTGGTACCAGTTGTGCAAGTTATCTCAGTTGGAGGGTCCGTAAACGCTTACGTGCACATTTTTTGGGACAGAGGTTGTCTATCATTTTGCACTAGATGTGCATGTAGATTCGTTACATTGGAATTACTGTGGACCAGATGTACAATCCTGATCATGTCATGCCATGAACCATGGTACCACTACCAGTACAGACATTGACCACAACCTTAAAAAAAAGCATCCTGTTGCGGTATGCATATCGGTTTTATCTGTAGTGTGTGAGAAGAGCTAGAAGGTGCAAAGGAGAGAAGAGGGAAGCAAACACGTCCAGCCACCAGGTCACACCCTGGAAGCGATAATGCCTTGGAAGTTTGCAAAAAATTGCAAACACAAAGGCCAAGTGAGGATGCGAGAGTCATGCGGCCGGTTGACCAAACCACTCATGCGAGGTAGTTTAGTGGGGTTTGGACGCCACTGGGTGTCAAACCACACCCATCGGTAGCGAGCCAATGTTGGGGTTTTTCCACACCAAGAAATCTTGGGTGAGTGACCCCTTGGGATCATCAACCCAGAGACATCACGCAACATCTCATTCATGCACCATTACAATACAAACATGTATCCACATGGACCACGCGCGTATGTGGGTGCTTGTCACCTCAGCTAGATCTACAACACTAATGCCATGTTTGCACACATGTTCACAAACTATTGGAGTTGTGCTTTTGATTTCACCTGAGTTGGTACCCTCAAGGTTGTCTGTGCAAAGTAAACCATTACACTCTGGCAAGGGTGCTCCAACCACAACCTTCGATGTGAGTGCGTTGGAACAGTGCATCGCAAGAGAGGTGACTGACACACACAGAGCTCCCAGGCGCTGTTCCAACGCAATCACATTCTTGGAACAATGCCTGAGAGCACCGTGTGTGTCAGTCACCTCAGATGCATGTCAATCCGGATGACCTGGACCTCTCTTGCAATGGAAACTTAGGCAGCCCTCAGATCGGTGATCAGGCTCACCAAGAACCACTAAGCGGGACCAATTGTATGTGAGAGACAAGTTGCAGTTTGCAGAGACAAAAAAACGGAAGCGTGTGAAGTTTGTGTAGAGAGCTCAAATGGCTGTTTTGACTCGTGGACAAGAAATTAAGTTAACACAGCTTTCCAACAAGCCTAAGTATGATCCATTCGGCACATGGATGAGGAAGAACCACCCTGTCAAAGTTCACCTCCTAGCGCACTCCTAGCTTAGCGGGATGAGCAGCAGTCACACTCTCACACAAGAGAATTACCATCCCAGCGATGTGCACAACCAATAATCTTGATCGGGACCTTCCTTGAAGCTCCCTGAAGGTCCTGTTGCCACCTTTATACCTTGAAGGCCGCTCCAAGCTTCCTTGGCCAATGATTCTGGCCGACAGTGGTGCTGGTAGTGCAGGAGTCGTCACTTGAACCAGACCCACGGCCACAAAACCTTCAAAATCCATATCTCCCTCAAACAGAATCTGCATTGAGCTCCATGAATTGCTAAAGAATCAGAAAGAAATCTTCTATGCATCTGTGGTGCCTGATGATTTTTTTTGAGTAACCTAGTTTGCTCACTTTTCGGCACTCTATATCCATCATTCTCCCACTTTGCAAGAATGAAAATAACTCAAGTCCACACTGTGCCCTCAGCTGGTGAAGGCAATGTGCTGCCAGTGGGTTGGTCATGAAAATAGCCAGCATCATGCTTGAGCGGCAGAACTTGATGTGCACCACCTGCTTTACCAATGGCTCGTGGATGAAGTGGTAGAGCAGGTCAATGTGCGGGCGTGGACCTCTGCATTCTTTGTGAGCGCGATGCCGCTCATGTCGTCACAGTAGATGGTCATTGCAGTTGTCTGCCACTGTCCAAGACTCGCCTGCAGCTCACGCAGCGACACTGCGTCCTTTGCTGCTTCAATCAAAGTGGTGTACTCTGCCTCAGTGGAGGAGATAGAAATGCACTTTTGGTTGTTGATCCTCCAGCTGATTGCTGCTCCTTCAAGCAAAAACACAAAACCACTAGTCGATCTCGTTGTGTCTAGATCTGCACCCCAATCTGCGTCACAGTAGCCAATGAGGCTGGGGATGTTGTTTCCGTTGAAGCTGGGGTTAAGGCTGCTGCTGCTGTCAAGGTAGGGCAACACACGCTTGGCCGCCTCCCAATGTGGCACACCCATGTGCCACATTCCGTGCACCTACCATGTTAGAGTGCTTACATGAGCAACATCATCAAGTGCTTCAACGTGGGAGGTGCAAGGAAGGTGGCAACACCGCTGAAGTGGAAGTGAAGCTGAGCATCACGCAGGCTCCTCACGGAAAGCAACATAGCAACCACGTGGAGGCGATACCATACCAAGCAACAGTCAGGAGCCTCATGCATGCAGTTTTCGGCACGTACCTTGACATCAGCCAAGCAGTGGGAGCCGTGAGAAGTTTCTACGCCAACCCCGGTGTGCCACATTGGGAGGCAAGGAAGCATGTGCCGTGCTACCTCAACAGCAGCAGCAACCTTCGCCTCACCCTTAACGACAACAACAGCCCCAGCGTCATCGACTACAGTGACACAGATTGGGGCGTAGATCTGGACAAAAGGAGATCGTCGAGTGGTTTTGTGTTTTTGCTTCGAGGAGCAACAATCAGCTGGAGGAGCAAGAAGCAGGAATGCGTTGCTCTCTCCTCCATCGACGAAGAGAACATTGTTTTGAGCGAAGTAGCAATGGAAGCAGTGTGGCTGCGTGAGCTGTTGGCAAGTCTTGGGCAGCAGTAGACAACTGCAATGACCATATACTGTGACAACACGAGTGGCATCGCGCTCACAAAGAATGCAGAGTTCCACGACCTCACCACGCACATCGAGTTGCGCTACCACTTCGTCCATGAGCTCACGGCAAAAGAGGTGGTGCACATCAAGTTCTGCCCCTCAAGCATGATGCTGGCAGATTTCCTGACCAAGCCGCTGGTAGCACATCGTTTTCAGCAGCTGAGGGCACAGTGTGCACTTGTGTAATTTTCATTCTCAGAAAGTGGGAGAATGATGGATTTAGGGTGCCAAAAATTGACCAAAGTGGGTTGCTCGATAAAAATCATCAGGCACGAAGGATGCATAGAGGATGTCTTCCTGGCTCTATATCACTTTACTGAACTTGATCTGGGGTCTATTTGAGGGAGATATGGATTTTCAAGGTTTGGTGGCAGTGGGCCCAGCTCAAGTGATGGCTCTTCCACTATCAGCACCAATTACGGCCAGAATTATTGGCCAGGGAGGCTTGGGATGGCATTCAATGTAGAAAGGCCGCAGGAGGACCTTTAGAGAGCTTCAAGGAAGGTCCCCATCAAGATTATTGGTTATGCACATGGCAGGATGGTAATTCTCTTGTGTGAGAGTGTGACTGCCGCTCATCCCATTAGACTAGGAGTGTACTAGGAGGTGGACATTGACAGGGTGGCTCTTCCAGCTCCATACGCGAAATGGAGCATACTTGTTCTTGTTAGAAAGCTGTGCTAATGTAATTTCTCATCCATGAGTCAAACTAGCCATTTGCGCTCTCTTCACAACTTCACATGCTTCCATGTTTTCGTCTCTGTAACCTGTAACTTGTCTCTTACATAAAATTGGTCCTGCCTAGCGGCTCTTGGTGAGCCTAATCAACCCCCCCTGAGGGCTGCCTATGTTTCTATCACTCTGCGACAGCTCCAAGGTCTGCTGCTGCCGATCACACTTCACCTGTAGGCCGAGGTAGTTCCTCAGCTCTCCCATGTTTTATGTCAAAGCTGGCTGCAAGGGACTTCTTGGAATCTTCAAGGAGAGACTTTGAGTCAGAGGTAATAAGCAAGGCATCAGCATAGAGCAGGATGATGACCTTGCTTTTGTCCTGTGTGTGCCCATAGACCGCATGATCAACTTTGCTGCGCACAAAACCATGGCTAGCCAGTTGCTCATCAATCTTGTGGTACCAAGCACACGGTGCTTGCTTCAGGCTGTAGAGTTTCTTCACAAGCTTGCACACATGTCCTTCACATTGCCCTTCCACTACATACCCCTCCGGCTGCTCCATGTACACATCCTCCTCAAGGTCACCATTCAGAAATGCACACATCACATCCATCTGGTGCACCTCCTGGTCCATGGTAGAGGCAAGAGCAAGGATTGCACGGATGGAGGTAAAATTTGCAACGGGTGCAAACGTTTTGTTGTCCACACCCTCATTCTACACAAACNAGCTTTCTCGAGAGTCCAGGTGCTGTTCTTCATGAGTGCCTTGTACTCCTCATCTGCTGCGACATGCCAATCTGCTCCATACTCACTGCGTGTGGCTTCTCTGAATGTTGTTGGGTCATCTGTGACGGTGAGGAAGAGGAGCTCGAGGTCATAAGACTCCTGTGAAGATGAAAAATTGCACATGTTCAGAATCTCCTCTAGCGGCCTCTTTTTGCATGCAAGGCACTCGGATTTCCACAGCGGCTCCACAGGACCATCTGCACCATGGTTGAGGCATGTAGACCTCCATGGAAGCTGTTGCTGCTTGCTCGGCTGCTCCTCCTTGTCTGCTTCATTTTCCGACTGCTTTGCCTCCTCAGCTCCCTCTACTGCTCTGTCACCACTACCTTCCACTTGCTCCTCTTCAGCTGCAGGCTCTTTGGCTCCCACTGGCTCAAGAGCTGGTGCAACCATGACTGAAAAAACTTGAGTCGTTCTGTTGGATTCAGCGCCAAAATTGTAAAGGCCTGATCACAGCGCCGCTTCCAGCTGACATATTCTTCAGGTGCCGCCCCTGCAGGTAATGTGTCAGTGGGAGGATCGCAGACGACTCCGCATAGGCCCTTGTTTAGAAAAATCATGTCGATGTTCAATTCGAATGTATGGTAGTCATCGCCGTCAAACGGTGCCACTTTGAAGTGATCTCCATTGTTGATGGTTGCCGCCATAGTTGCGTAGATCTTAAGATACCACCTGCTTTGATACCAAAATGTTGAAATTTTACATAACAGACTCTTTAGGAGACTTCAGATGCAGTATCCTGCGTCACAGCTGCGGAAAATCTTGCGTGCGGCAAGATTTTACAGCAGGTATCCCATGGTGTCATAGCCGAGGAAGGTAGCCTTCACACCTTTGGCATCCAGCTTGTTACATAGCAGCAGGCACATGGAGGAATGCACCACACCTGAACACATTAAGGTGTGTGACAGTTGGCTTGGGTTCCGTCCACGCCGCCTCTGGTGTCATCAATGGCACGGCGCGTGTCGGGCTCCGGTTTTCCAGGTACACGGCAGTGTTCACTGCCTCCGTTGAGAATGTTGGCGGGAGCTCGGTGTCCTTGAGCATGCTGCGGACGTGCTCCATGAGCGTGCGGTTGGCATGCTCAGCCACACCATTCAGCTACAATGTTGCGGGTGGCGTCATCTCGTGTCGGATTCTGCGGTTCTTGAGGAAGTCGTGGAAGCAATTGGAGAGGTACTCACCTCTGCCATCGGTGCGAAGCACCTTCAGACGCCTATCACTCTGGTTCTGTGCAGCAGCAAACCATGCCTTGAATGGGTAAAAACACTAATCCTTCCTGGCCTGACAGAACATCCATGTCTTCCGCAACTTGTCATCAATGAACGTGAGAAAGCACAGCTTGCCAGAGGAGGAATGTGATGGCATGGTACCACACACATCAGAGTGCACAAGAGAGAGAAGGTCAGCTGTCGCCTTCCCCTCCTTAGATAATGGAGAGCGGGCTTCCTTCCCTTTGATGCAGCACTCGCAGGCCAATGCACCGGGCTGCTTCAACTCCTTCAGCTGCAGGCCACGGACCATCTGCTGCATGGAGATGATTCCACTGAAGCCGAGGTTTCCAAGCCGGCGATTCCGCAGGCCGGTGTTGCTGTCTCCCACTCTTGCAGCTGCTGCTGAGGCAGCTCCTTTCTCCGATGCCACAAAAACACGGTAGAGGCCATCTTCCTTCTCCGCCTTTGCAAGCACCTGGCCCTCACGTGCTGAGATGGTGCAGCCACCACTCTCAAAGCAACCTGCGGGCCTTAGGAGATGAGAGAGGAAAAAGAGGAGGTACAGGTCTGGACAGGTTTCAATATAGTCAGCCTCACTCACGTGGCTCTAGAGTCCCTTATCCATCAGCACCATCTTCATGTTGTTGTTCCAGTTGAAGAAGTTCTTGCCTTCAAACTTGGCGATGTTGATGCCGGCCACGACAGAAGTGGATATTGCCATGTTGACTGCAACGTTGGCCCACGAACAGCCTCTCTCACACACCAGTGTGCAAGGGAAACCTCAAGGATGATGGAAGACCTTGTTATAGATCTGATACCAATGATTGAAACTTAGGAATCCCTCAAGGAGGTGAGCAGGCTCACCAAGAGCCACTAGGCAGGTCCATTGTATGTGAGAGACAAGTTGCAGGTTGCAGAGACAAAAATACAAAAGCGTGTGAAGTTGTGTGGAGAGTGTGAATGGCTGGTTTGACTCAAGGATGAGAAATTCCATTAGCACAGCTTTCCAACGAGCCCAAGTATGCTCCATTTGGCGCATGGAGCTGGAAGAACCACCCTGTCAATGTTCTCCTCCTAGCACACTCCTAGTCTGGTGGGATGAGCGGCAGTCACACTCTCACACAAGAGAATTACCATCCCTGCCATGTGCAAAACCAATGACCTTAATGGGGAACTTCCTTGAAGCGCCCTGGAGGTCCTCCTGCCACCTTTCTACATTGAATTCCGCTCCAAGCCTCCCTGGCCAATGATTGTGGCCGTCATTGGTGCTGGTAGTGGAGGAGCCGTCACTTGAACTGGGCCCACTTCCACCAAACCTTGAAAATCCATATCTTCATAAAAAAGGATCTGAATCAAGTTCCGTAAATTTCCACAGAGCCAGGAAGAAATCCTCTATGCATCTGTTACACCTGATGATTTTAATCAAGAATGGGATGCCACTTTGGTCACTTTTTGGCATCCTATATCCATCATCTTGTTATAATGGGCTCGCTCACAAAGTGATGCTCAATGATGACGTGATTTGTGTGAGAATGTTGTTGTGCTCAGCAATGGATTTGGTGCTTTGATTGTTGCAATGTAGCATGATACAGTAAAAATGCATGCAGAGTTGCTACAGCAAGTGACCTAACCAAACACTCTCACAAATACCTGCACCGAGTGCAATGTACTCAACCTCGCTGCAGTTGTGTGCAACACATCCTTGCATACGGATCTTCCATGAGATGACAGTCCCATACATGACCAATTGCCTCACCCGTGAAACTTTGTATCAGCAAGTTTATTGGGAAGTGAAGCAACTAGCGAACATTGATGGCTCACAGAAACCACTAAACATCACATACATTCCATTCTATTTTTCATTTAATTGAAGGAGAGTACATCTGGGCTTTGCTGAAATGCATTCATGTGGATGTTTATTGAAATTTTTTGGCATGCAGAAATACACTATTTGATACAATGATTGAAAAATGTGTGAATTTCAGGTGATTAACCATAACTCGGCAGTCCCACCAACCAAGAAAACATATATAGTCTGACTGTGTGTGCTGGTGTCTTGCACCGAGTTTCATTCAGTGTATCCATCAACCACAACTAAGGGCTGAACTCGATGGTACATCCCGACACCGGTGATAGAGAGAGTGTAGCAGAAAACACAAAGAGAAGCCTCTAGATGATGCTCTCGTGGTTGCTGCATGAACTGGGCCAGGAAGTTGACAAAAAAGACCACATCTACCCATACTGTGGTGGCAAGGTACATAGGGGACCCGATCACACCGAGGTAATCGGTGACATAAATGGTCTCCTCCAGCTGTGAAACGACTGTGGACTTCAGCAGCCGCTGACCGGCTGGTTTCATAAGTGTTGATGCTTTCGGGGGCAAAGCGTTCACCAAGGCTACTTATGCAACCTGGTGTACATGAAGTGCACATTGCTGTCGATCGTGCCCCAGATCCATGCCAAGTAAGACAGGTCCTGGACCCAGATCCTTTAACTTGTAGGATGAATGTAAGTACGACTTGATGGAATGAACAGCAATAGGGATGAGGGAGGCAATGAGAAAGGTCATCAACATAGATGAGAATAGCCACGAGCGGCTCAGGTTCGGGGGCTTAGAAACAGCACTGGGTTGACATTGCTGCACTGATAACCTCCTCTATCCAAAGTGGAGGAAATCTCCATGTTTCAACACCAGGGGGACTGCTTGAATTTGTGCCATTAACGAAACCTTGTGGCCGAATCATGTAGATGTCATCGTCAATTTGTCCATGCATGAAATCATTGATGATATCCATCTATTCCAGCTGAAACACTGGACCGAGGGAAACACTGTGAAAAATGAGCACATGATTGCAAAGGGCAAGTGTGAAGTCTCCCCCACGCACACACGGATGTGGACCGGTAGCAGGGCATGCGAGACCAAGACGGGGAACAGGCACTCAAGTCTGGGGCAATTGAGGGAATAGCGGAGCAGACATAGACAGCCCAGGAGTCGAATAAAACACAGAAGAGGTAGTGACAGAGATGGGTACGGACTCAGCTGGGTTCAGAATCGTCCTGAACTTGAGGACTGAGGACCGAGAAGGGGAGGAATGAGGAGGCACAGAGGGGGTAGTGGATGATGCGGGTGACTGAGGTGAGTCACAACAAGACAGTGAGGATACTGGGGATTCCTAGGGTACTGTGACAGTAGGAACTGTGGGAGTGGACGCAGGGCCCCCGCAACCAGAGGAAAAAACAGAACCACCCCTTACCCAAGCCAACAGAGCAAGGAAAAAGAAGAGGGATGATCCATGTGAGAGATGTCACCTTGGAACCCATCCATAAAGTAAAACACTTCATGGGATTCAATGACACAAGACCTGTCAGCATCCTAAAAATGTCACCCATTGGAAGAAGCAAAGACGTCAAGAAAAATGCAGAGACGGGTGCGAGTGGAGATCTTGCGATCACAGAGATCATCACACAATCAGACCGTGACAACACAGCCAAAGTTGGTGGCAGAACATGAATCAGACCAATGAACAAACCAACGCTAAAACAGGGTGACGTGGCAAGGGAGAGGGCTGTGGGAAACACGGTTCCACATCCACGTCAAGCCATGACATGGCCTCAGAGGAGGAAATAGATTGGAGACTGGATGCAGAGAGGAAGGTAACGACACCATCGACAAGTGATCCATTCCATAGCTCTGACATAGGAGAGTTATGGATATGAGGGTGCCAGAATGTGACAGAAATAGGTTGCTTGATAAAACTCATCTGTTATAAAAGTTACAAAGAGGATATTTCACATGTTCCAATGCACTTTAAGGAACTCAATTTGGATTCCTTTTTGAGTGAGATATGGATTTGAAAGTTTGGAAGTCATGGGTCGGGTTCAAGTGACAACCGGAGCACTTTTAGCACAAAAGGTCACCATAATTATTGACCAGGATGGCTGAGATCAGCCTTCAAGAAGAAAAAACGGCTGGGAGACCTCCAGGAGACTTCAAGGAAGGAGCAGTCCACGATTATTGGCCGTGCAGGTCATGGGAGACATAAATCTCATGGATGACAATGTGACTGCCGCTCATCCCGCTATGCTAGGAGTATGCTAGAGGCTTAACTTTGACAGAGTGTATCTCAGTGCTCCCTTGCCCAAATGAGGAATACAAGGGCTTTCTCAAAATCTGTGACAATGTAAATTCTCATGCAAGAGTCGATTCAGAATTTCACACTCTCTGCAAACCTAAATTTTCTTCCATAACTTCTGTCTGTGCAACCTGCAAATCCCTCTGACAAACAGTTGGTCCTGCCTAGGCGGCTCTTGGTGAGTCTGATCAGCTCCCAGAGGGCTGTCCCAGTTTTCACTATGTCAGTGAATGTGGCGCACATGTATCATGTAGGATATGTTGGCATCCTAAAGGAGCATTTCACAGACCTGCAGGCTAGTGTTCCCCATGCCTTCACGCCTATGACTTCCGATGGGCAGTGGCTCCTAAAAACAGTTGGACCTGCCCTGCTGGGGGACCCCGTTGACATCTCGACGTACCTCCATGTCATCAGGTCCTTGGAGTTCCTTGGTACCACCAGGCGTGATGATGTTATGTTTGCGGTCAAATTCTTGTTCCAATTGTCCTAATATCCACTACCCGCCTAGGCTTGCACTTTCGTGCGCAACCCTATGTCATGGTTGACAAGAACAAAAACAGTGATCGATTCCAAAATTAGGCGTGCAGCCTGTCCGGGAACATTTTACTCATCGGCGGTACAGCTGTCTCTTGGAAGTCTTGCAAGCAAGGTTGTGTTGTGTGTGTCTTGACTGAGGATGAGTAGGTTGCCTTCGGGGCCGGTGTCTATGAAAGCATCTGGTTATGTCGTCTCATGCAGCAGCTGCTCCAGCCCATTCATTGCAGCACACTTTGCTTTGATAATGAGTGCACGCGCCGCATTGCTAAGCACGATGGCTTGCATCACACTCACACAAAGCACATGAACATCAAGCATCTCTTTGTGCATGAATGCATTACATGTGGTGACGTTGGCCTGATTGCCGTTGATATGCGGTAGTAGTGCACTACATTCGTCACACAGGCCCTCTGCAGTGACAAGTTTAAAGGCTCAGAGAATGCTGTTGGTCTTCAGTTAAAATGGTAATCCCAGTTAAAATGTGCCTGCCTCTTCTGTGTTTTTGCCCTCTGTGGTTGTTGTGATGTCTGTTTTGGCTCCTTGTTGCCTGGTGGTTATGCCCCCTCCCTAATCGTGTCGTGTGATGCTTACAGGCCATGGGTGCGGTGTTGCTGTTCCGTCTGTCCTGGTGACCTCTGGACCAGACACCATTCACTTGCAGGCAGAATTTGGTGGTCAACAGCTACACCGCCACTTTCAGCCTCACTTTTGGCTCTCTAGTGCTCACAGGAATTTTCTTGGTTGTCCGCCCCTGTGGTCATTTTCTGTGGCATTCCACATATTCTCCTACTTCATTTCACTGTGTGGAATTTTACCTTCTGCATCTCGTGCTTCGTTTGGAATGTCATTCAGAAAACTCATCACCTTGTACGGTTATTGGGTTTGTTCTGCTTCCCGTTTGTGAGATGCTGGGTCTCTCTTATGTTATATCATGATTTCTGTCATTGGCTTGGTGGAAGCAGTGTGCAGATGCCTGCTCCACTTTGGAGTAGATATCCCTTGCTTTGTTCATTCTGTAACTTGAACTTCGATGTTTCAAAGTGTTTCTTCACCATCTCTCCACCTTTTGAAGCAGAGTTCATCTCTTTGTGTTCTACTCAATGTGCCCTCTTATATCAAACATTACTTTGGGGGTTTTCCCATTCCCTCACGCAGGCAACTGAATGTAGTGAGGGAAGAAATAAGACAAGAGAGGGAGAAAGACCAACGATTTGAGCACAAGTGAAGTGGAAATCAAAAGCACATCAAGTGTTAGACCAAGAGAAGTCAGTCACATCAAGACTACCACTGCTCGTCAGGGGAAAATCCAAGAGAGAGTGACTAGCAAGCTCGCTCTCGCTCTAGGCCATATCCCCACCAAGTGGGATTTTAGAGATCAAAACAGATTTCCCCCTTTTTGGTTTTCTCCCCCACTCGCTATGCATCATCATGCTAACAACCACGGGTATAAACTTGGATGTGCCTGACACTAGCACTAACTTCTTACAGTCAATACAAAGAGTCAGCATGGATGCGAATGGTGCTGATCTCCAAATGTTTGACACTCGTGTCTCGTCGACAGCCCACGTGTTAAAAGCAGAATCTCTTCCGGCTCAATCACCTGCACGAGTGGATTGTGGGGTGTGCAAGGAGGCCAGGGGTCACTACATGTTTCTGACACAGAAACGAACACTCCCCCATGACCCACAGCTGACTCACAACACACACTCACATGATCATTACAAGGCGTGACCAACGAGACTACACAAAAGTATGCAGAGGAACAAGGACTCAACCGGGTGTGTCACGAGCACAGAACAGGGAAATGGTATGAATTTCTGTCTTGAAGACGTTACTCCTGAGTGCCTTCATGAGAAAGTCAGCTCTCTGCTGTCGAGTGTCTACCCGGAAGATCTGGACATCACCTGCAGCTACTCTCTCATGCAAAAAATGATGCTTAGTACAACATTGATACACTTAGTGAAAGTGAGGTGCATGCCATCATGCTCAGTGATTGCCTTTGTGATTTGATTATTGCAATGCAATGTGATGCAAAAAATGGGAACACATAGCTGTTGCAACAAGAGACACAACAAAATTCTCTCACACGTGCCAGCGCCAAGAGCATCATACTCAGCTTCACTAGACCTATGCGCAACACAGCTCTACTTGTTACTGTTCCATGATACAACAGTCCCACCAACAAGAAAGATGTAGCCCATGCTGCTGCGAGCATCAGCATCATAAGCCCAGTCACTTTCTGTGTCAACCACAACTGATGGTTAGACCCAATAACAAAGATCAGTACAGGAACTGCAAAAGGCATGTCTGACAGCACGCAGTGCAGCCTCCATGTGGCGTGCTCTCGGGCACTATGAGAGCTGTGCAGGAAATTTCACAGTGAAGGCAAAATTTGTCCTAGCCGTTGTTGCCAGGTACATGAGGGACCCAATCACACAAAGGTAATGAGTAATATCAACTGGCTCCCCCAGATTTGATAGATCCAGTGTCTTCAGCAACCTCTGTCCAGCTTGGGTCATGGGAGTGGATGACGTGGGCAAAGTCTCGAGTAGGGAGGCAAAACGACCCCCCAGGCTACGGACGTAGGCAGCTTGGTGAATGTGGAGCATGCCATGATAGCAGTTGCACTCCAACTCCATCCAAAGGAACACATGAGCCGCTCCTAGATCCTTGATTTTGCATGTGGAGTGCAGAAGGGACTTCACCAACTTGACAGCCTCCTGACTGGGTGACGGAATCAGCAAGTCATCCACATACACAAGGATGGCGACAAAGGGAGCTGACGAGGAGTTGACAAAGGGAGAGGGGTCCACCATACTGCGTCGGTAACCCACCTTCCCAAGAGTCAATGTGATCAGTTGATTCCAACATTGAGGCAACTGCTTCAAGCCATAAAGGAACTTTCACAGTCGCCTGACTCTGTCGGTGCTTTCAGAAAATCCAGGAGGCTGGACCATGTAGATTTCCTCATCCAGCTGCCCGTGTAGGAATGCCTTGATGAAATCCATCTGTTCGAGCTCCCTATCATGCATAGCTACAAGACTCAGCAGTGCTCGAGCCGTAGTGTAATGGCCGACAGGGGCAAACGTCTCATCAAAGTCAACACCAGGGACATGGGAGGATCCCTTCGCATTGAGGCGTACCTAGCACTTGTGATGTGTGGCATTGGGCTCATACTTGCGCCAAAAGACCCACCGTGCATCAATGGCTTCGCGCCCTGGTGGTAGATCAACCAGTTCATACACAACTTCACCGTCAAGAGCCTTCAGCTCGTTGCTCATGGCAGCTTCCCACTGCTGAGCATCAGAGCTGCGCGTGCCTGAGGCGCAGTGATAGGCTCAGGTGTGAGAGGTGCGGTGCAAGCCACAACGTGACAATCAGCAACAGTGCTACAGCAGCAGCAGCCACTGCAAGTGCATGCTCGGTGGTGAGCATCGCATAGCC
>SZWC01008201.1:53801-96839 GCA_023375785.1 Penium margaritaceum
TGCGTTGAAAACATTAAAACAAGAAGATATTTAATCCAAACATTTAGTGTTATGCTGAACCAAATCAAACATTGTTCTTTGAAAACTCAACCACAATATAGATTGCACCAAACTTGGTGCTCTTCATGTGAGTTCATATGGTTATGTTCTTCTAACTAAATCAATGTAAGGTTTGTTTCAAAATATAATTTTCTTTATCCAAGCTTATAAATTTTTCCATGTAAAATTCATTTTCCATGTCGACATCTACGATGATACATTCACATAATCATGTGAAAATTGATTCCAAATGTTAATCTCCATGTTCATCTAAAAACAGTACAAATCATGATGAGATGCTTGATACATATAAATGTATATGCATGTTTTATGAAACAATATCATTTGACACATTGACAATTTATTTCAGGATTAATCTTAAGAATGGATGTAAAGTTTTTATCATACATTGAAAAGTATAAAAACAAGTAATCGCTTTGTCTATTCATTCAGATAATATGCAAATTGTACACATTGATGTGTTTTTACTATCATGTAATCATATTTATCATTTTTTCCTTTTTTTTATAGTGTAAATTCATGAAAGACGTATAGTGAGTGTGGCAACATGAACTCACAAATGAATCTAGATTGAAAAATTGTTTAAAACAATTATTTAGAGGGTAAAAATTTTAATATCAATTGTTTTTAATAGAATAGCCTCTATGCGAACACTCTGCATCTATTATGCATGTCACAACATCTTTCAAACTCTTATGCATACACCTTTGTTGAGCAAACATATGTTGATTGACCTGCAAAGACAATCTTGTTAAGTACAAAAAAATACAAGGTGTAACAATAATGCATGTGACAAAATCATTTGGTGAATACCATTGCCACATACAAAAAATGAAACCTATAATAGAATAAAGAAAGTGTTGAAATACAAGAATTTTAGTGCTAAGAGAGCAAAAGAGAGAGAGACAAGCGAGGGGGAGAGAGAGGGAGAGAGAGAGAGAGAGAGAGAGAGAGAGAGAGAGAGAGAGAGAGAGAGAGAGAGGTAAGATGGATTTTATAAAGAGAAGAGAAGGGAGAGACGGGGACAAAGAGCAAGGGCTCTTGTTCTATGCAAGGAAGTTGTACAAAATATATTCTTGGACGAGATTGGAGCTTTTGCTGTTGTTAGGGGGGAAGATTTTGGTGTTTCTTGGGGGGAGGTCGCTATTCGAGACTAACATCTGAGAGGGAGGTATGGTTAATAAAGGCCTTGTTTTTCACTCCTTTTCTTGTGTACCCATTAAATGTGTGACTTTTTCTTACATGCAACCTTGCACCCCTAGTCCCAAGGGGGGAAGGGTCATTTTGTGCGATTGTTTTACGAGGGAAGTGTGCTTGTTTTTCACAAAGAAATACACTAATCTTTTGTTTGATGCAGCCTTTGAGCCTCACTCCTATGGTTGGTACAGTGCATGGGGAAAGTTTATGAGGGCAATGCGCTCGTTTGCCACATAAAAACACACTTATCACATACTCAGTGCATGATTTTGTCTTATACGAAACCTTACAACCCTACTCTTATTGGGGTGTCCAATGCATGGGGCTAGTGCATGAGGATGATACCCTCGTTCCCCACACAACAATACACAAAATGCGTACTCATTGCGTGATTTTTTCTTGTATGCGACCTCTACTCCTCACTCATATGGGGGGTTTGAGGTCATGGGGCTAGTGTATGAGGGGAGTGCATTCATTACCCACACAAAAATACACTTATTATGCACTCAGTGCATGATTTTATCTTCCATGCAACCTTCCACCCCCACTCCTATCGGGGGGGGTCCATTGCGTGGGGCTAGTGTATGAGGGTAGTGCACTTGTTTTTCAAGCAAATAATGCACTCCATGCAAGGTTTTTTCTTTTATAAAACATTCAACCCCCACTCCCATGAGGGGGTCTAGTGCGTTGGGCTACTGTACGAGGACAATGTGTTCTTCCCTAAAGAAAAATGTAGAATCATGCAATTTGTGCATGATTTTGACGTACATGCAACCTTGGAATCCCAATCCTTGGGGGGGTTCTGTGCATTGTGGAAGTGTAAGAGGGCAATGCGCTTATTCTCCAAACAAAAATACACTAACCATGCACTTAGTGGGTGATTTTGTATTATATGCAACCTTTGACCCGAATTCCTATGCGCGATTCTATTGTGAGGGGCTGGTCATTGAGGGAAGTGCGCTCGTTACCCACAAAATGGTACACTTGTTATGCACTAAGGGCATGATTTAGTCAAATGTAAAACATTGAACCGCAACTCATGTTCGAAGGGGTCATAACATGGGTCATCTGGATAAGGGAATCGCCCCCTCTTTCACATTAAAAACGGAGTTTCCAACCTCTATACAAACAGTTACTACTATGGTACATTTGAATGTCTGTGTGCTTTACCTAGTGCGAGCATATTAGAGGACCACACTGAAAACTAATGAACGATCTCAACACCATTGGGCATATATGCCCTATCGTGCAAACGGTTCTTTGAAAACTGTGTTGATGGTGCAAGAAAAGAATCCGCATGTCTAAATGCAAACCCACACAATGATTAATACAAAGGAGAAACCTTTATACCTTATGTTCAAAGCAAATCGAGCTGCATTTCCATCAAAGCGGTAATAGCACAACACATGGTCAGTACTTGAATATCATCAACTGAAATATATTAATTATTAAAAAATGTCAAATAACTCTAGTGCCATCAGCATTTCCAGACCAAGTTAAGTGATAAGTTTGGTTGGCAAATGTTTCACACAGCATATCTTACAAGTTAAACATTACATGCATAACTTATGGAATGCACAAAAGACAACTCGAAGACAAAGATACATTTGCAAGTTTAACACAACAAAATGATTACTTGTGGACATCACAACTAGAGAGCTTAAACCCAGAGCCTATTGAGGTGGCCTTTAAACATTAGGGCACCTATATCTACCATAGCGACCAAATGTTGCGCGCTTCCCGAGTAAAAGTGTACTTAAGAGCATTGTGTGTCATACACTTGAGGTAAAAGGTATCAAGAAGCCTCCTCAATGATGGCAAAAGGGGCAGTCCTCATAGAGATGATCACGCTCACAAAGCGTTGCCAAGGCAGGACCAACTGTTTGTGAGAGGGGGTTGCAGGTTGCACACACAGAAATTACGGAAGAAACTAAAGGTTTGCAGAGGACGTGAATGTCTGAATTGACTCTTGTGTGAAATTTCATTGTCACAGCTTTCTACCGAGAACTTATATGCTTCATTTGGCCTAGGGAGCACTAAGATACACTCTGTCAAAGTCTACCCTCTAGCACACTCTCCTAGCCCAGCGGGATGAGCGGCAGTCACCTTGTCACACAAGAGAATTATGTCTCACACCACTTGGAAGACTAACAATCTTGGTCTGCACCTTCCTTGAAGTATCTTGCAGGTCCTCTAGCCGCCTTTTCTCCTTGAATGCCGCTCTAAGCCGTCCCGGACAATAATCGCGCCGCCTTTTGAGCTCAAAGTGCTCAGGTCCACACTTCAACCCGACCCATGATCTCCAAACTTTGGAAATCCATATCTCACTCAAACGGACTCCGTATTGAGTTTTGTAAAGTGCGTTGGAACCTATGAAACATCCTGTATGAAACTGTCATGCCAGATGATTTTTATTGAGCAACCTTTTTTTGTCACTTTCTTGCACTCTCATATCCATCATTCTCCCACTTTGCGAGAATAAAACAACACAAGTCCGCACTGTCCCCTAAGCTGCTGAAAGCGGTGTGCTACCAGCGGCTTTGTCAGAAGTCTTCCAGCATCATGCTTATAGTGCAGTATTTGATCTACACCACCTCCTTTGCCACAAGCTCACGGATGAAGTGGTACCGTAGGTTGATGTGTTTGGTGCGGGCGTGAAATTCGGCATTCTTGCTCAGAGCAATGGTGCTCATGTTGTCACAGTACATGGTGGTGGATGTGGATTACTGCTGTCCAAGGCTTGCTAGCAATTCACGCAGCCACACAGCTTCCTTTGCTGCTTCACTGAGGGTGATGTACTCTGCTTTGGTGGAGGAGAGGGCACCGCACTCTTGCTTCTTTCTCCTCCAACTGATTGCACCTCCCCCCAGCACATACACAAACCCACAGGTTGACCTCCTTCTGTCCAGGTCACCTCCCCAATCTGCGTCAGTGTAGCCAATTAGGATGGGACTGTTATTGTTGTTGAAATTGAGGCAAAGGCTGCTGCAGCTGTCTAGGTAGCGCAGCACGCGCTTGACAAACTCCCAATACGTCACGCCTAGATTAACGCAAAAACTGCCTTACACTCCCACCGCTTGGCTGATGTCAAGGTTTGTGCCGACTGCTGCAAACATGGGTCTTCCAACTACTACTTGGTACGACACTTCTTCCATGCGGATGGTCTCTTGCATGCTGGGGGAGACTGCGTCATGCTCAGCTTCGCTCCCACTTCCAGCGGTGTTGCGACCTTGCGACCCGTGGTGTTGTTGCTTTGCGTGCTCCTACAATGTTGAAGTGCTTAATGATGTTGCTCACGAATGTGCTCTGCAAAAGCTCCAAAGTCTGCTGCAGCCGGTCGCGCTTGACCTGAAGGCCAAGGTAGTAACTTAGCTCTCAAATGTCTTTCATGTCAAAGCTGGCAGCAAGGGACTGCTTCACATTGTCCAAAAGAGACTTGGAGTCAGATGCAATGAGCAGATCATCAACATAGAGCAAGATGATGATCTGGTTTGCCTCTTGTGTGCGCCCGTAGACAGCATGGTCTGGTTCACTACGCACAAAGCCAAGCCTAGCTAGTTGCTTCTCCATCCTGTGGTACCATGTTCGCGGGGCATGCTTCACGCCGTAGCGGTCCTTCACTAGCTTGCACCCCAAACCTTCCTTCCCTTCCACGACATACCCCTCCCTCTGCTCCATCTTCTCATCCTCCCCAAGGTCGCCATTCAGAAATGCAAACGTCACATCCATTTGGTGCACCTCCGCATCTATAGCAGCAGCAAGAGCGAGGATTGCTCGGATGGATGGGAACTTAGCAACAGGTGCAAATGTCTCATTGTAATCCACACCTCTGTCTGCGCATACCCCTTTGCAACCAGCCGTGCTTTGTACCTAAGAATCTTACCATCTGCACCACGCTTGCACCTGAAGATCCACTCGCATCTGAACACCCGGCTGCCGCGTGGAGCCTCCTTGAGAGTCCTGGTGCCACTCTTCATGAGTGCATCATACTCCTCATCCGCTGCGCCACGCCAATATGCCGCCTCAGCGCTGTGCATGGCTTCAGCAAATGTGACTGGGTCATTGGTGAGTGCGAGGAAGAGAAGCTCAAGATCAGACAAGTCCGTTGGTGGTGGAACGATGCACAAGTTCATCAGCTTCTCCAGCGGCCTCTGTTTGTTTGCGATGCGCTCGGATTGCCTCAGCGGCTGCCCAGTGTCCTTTGCACCTTTGTTGAGGCGTGCGGACTGTCGTGGCAGCTGCTGTGCGTTGCTTTGTTGCTCCTCCTCATCAGACTCCTCTGTGAGCTCCTTCTCTTTCTCTGCTCCCTCCACCTCCTTGTCGTTGGTGCTGTCACGGCCATCTTCTGACCGCCCTCTTCTGCTACTGGTACGTCTCCCACTTCTGGTACAAGTGCAAGAGCAAGCAAAATTGCCAACATAGGGTTCCAAGTCCAGCCCTTCACTTCCTCTTGGAAGACCACGTAACGGCTGCGGATGATCTTGTGTGCGGCAAGGTTGTAGAGGCCGTATCCCATGGTGTCGTAGCCGAGGAAGGCGGCCTTCACCGATTTTGCATCCGGCTTGTTACGGCTGCCGGTAGGCACGTGCACAAATGCGCCACACCCGAAGAAATTCAGGTGCGTCACTGTTTGCTTGCATCCTATCCATGCCTCCTGTGGTGTCATCAGTGGCACGGCGCGCTTAGTGCTTCAGTTTTTCAGGTACAGGGCGGTATTGACCGCTTCCGGCCAAAGGTTGGCAGGAGCCTCGCGTCTTGGAGCATGCTGTGAACACGCTCCATGAGTGTGCGGTTTGCACGTTCAGCCACGCCGTTCAGCTGCGGTGTTTCTGGTTGGGTGACCTCGTGCTTAATCCCCCGATGCTTGAGGAAGGTGCGGAAGTCGTTGGAGAGGTACTTTCCTCCACCATCGGTGCAAAGCACCTTCAACCGCCTGCCACTCTCATTCTGTGCAGCAGCAATTCACACCTTGAAAGCATCAAAGCACTCATCCTTTCCAGCCAAGAAGGACACCCACGTCTTCCTCAACTTGTCATCAATGAACGTGACAAAGTACAACTTGCCGGACAAGGACTGTGATGGCATGGGACCAGACAAACCAGAGTGAACGAGTGAGAGAAGCTCAGCCACCTTTCCCTTCCACTGTGAAAGGAGCGCGGGCTTGCTTTCCTTCAATGCAGCTCTCACAAGCCAATGCACCTGGCTGCTTCACCCCCTTGAGCCCTAGGCCGCGGTCCATCTGCTGCATGGAGATGATGGCGCCAAAGCCGAGGTGACCGATCCGGCGGTGCCACAGGCCGATGTCGTGTTTTCCCTCTCTCGCTACCAAAGCTGAGTCGGCTTCCTTCTCTGACGCCATGTAAAGGCGGTAAAGACCGTCCTCCTTGTTTGCTTTTGCAAACGCACGGCCTGCACGGGCAGAGATGGTGAAGCCACCATTCTCAAAGTAAACTTGCATGCCTTCGGAGATGAGAGATGAGACAGAGAGGAGGTTAGCTGCCAGCCCCGGAACATGGAGCACCCCCTTCACACAACAGGAGGCGTGCGAACCGTCATGGCAGCTGCTCTGCTTTGCTTTGCTTCTCCTCATCAAATTCCGCTACGAGCTCCCTCTTCTTCTCAGCTCCCTCCACCTCCTTGTCATTGCCGCTGTCACCGCCATCTTTTGCACTGTTCTCTTCTCCTATTGGTACTTCTCCGTCTTCTAATACAAGTACGGGAGCAAGTAGAACTACTGACCTAGGGCACCATGTCCAGCCCTTGATTTCCTCTTTGAAGACCACGTCACGGTTGCGGATGATGATGCGTGCGGCGAGATTGTAGGGGCGGTATCTTATTGCGTCGTAGCCGAGGAAGGCGGCCTTCACCGACTTTGCGTCCAACTTGTTACGGCTACCGGTAGGCATGTGCACAAATATGTCATACCCAAAGACTTACAGGTGCATCACTGTTGGCTTGCATCCCGTCCACGCCTCCTTTGGTGTCATCAGTAGCACGGCGCACGTAGGGCTTCGGTTTTTCAGGTACACGGCAGTATTGACCGCTTCCGCCCAAAGGGTTTGCGGGAGACCCAAGTCTTGGAGCATGCTACGAACCCGCTTCATGAGCGTGCAATTTGCCCATTCAGCCACGCCGTGCAGCTGCCGTGTTCCAGGTGGGATGACCTCGTGCTTGATCCCGGGACGCTTGAGGAAGGTATGGAAGTCGTTGGAGGGGTACTTTCCTGCACCATTGGTGCAAAGTACCTTCAACCGCCTGCCACTCTCATTCTATGCAACAGCAATCCACACCATGAAAGCATGAAGGCACTCATCATTTCTAGCAAGGAATGACACCCGCGTCTTCCTCGACTTGTCATCAATGAACATGACAAAGTACAACTTGCCGGACAAGTATAGTGATGGCATGGGACCACACAAATCTGAGTGAACGATTTAAAAAGGCTGAGCGGCCCCCTTCCCCTCCCCCGTGAAAGGAGCGCGGGCTTGCTTCCCTTCAACGCAGCTCTCACAAGCCAATGCACTAGGCTACTTCACCCTCTTAAGCTCCAGGCCACGGACCATCTGTTGCATGGAGATGATGGCGCCAAAGCCGAGGTGACCGAGCTAGCAATGCCACGAGCTGATGTCGTGTTTTCCCTCTCTCGCTGCCAATGCTGAGTCGGCTTTATTCTTCGACGCCATGTATAGGCGGTAAAGACTGTCCTCCTTGTTCGTTTGTGATAGCACATGGCCTGCACGGACAGAGAAAGTGTAGTCACCATTCCCAAAGCAATTCTAAATGCCTTCGAAGATGAGAGATGAGACAGAGAGAAGGTTAGCTACTAGCTACACACCCTGGAGCACCCCTGTCACACAACATCTCATGTGCTTACCCTTAATAGAAGAACAAAACACGATCTCACCCTTCCCAACCGCCATTTTCACATGGTTGACCCCCATGTACACCAGACGAGGCTCAATGACGATGTGGAAAATGAACCACTCCCGGCAACACGTCATGTACCACGTGGCTCCCGAGTCAATGATCCGAACAAGGCAGTATTGTTGCAGACGTGCATGACCCGGATGGTTGTCACGAATCCACTCTCCCAATCTGCGGCGTATGCCAAAGTGTCGGACTGTTTTCCCGCAGCCACTCAAGCCTTATGGTTTGCCTTCTTGTTCCGGCATTTGCGCTTCCAATGGCCCAGCTTCTTCCAGTAGTGGAAGTTCCCCGTCTTCTTGCCTCCTCCACCGTTGCTCTTGGTTGATGTAGCACTGCCCCAATGACCAAAGTTGGTGATGAGAATGACGTCCAGTCCGCTTCCGCCCTCATCTCCCTTGCGTTGCTCCTCCTCAAACATCAGGCTCTCCTCCACATCATTTAGGGAGAGCTTATCGTCATGCTGGTCCAAGGCAACACTCAGAGGATTATAGCTGTGAGGAAGGCCGGACAGGATGGTGAACATGATCACACACTCCTAGACATGGTTCTTGATCGCAACAAGCTTGTGAGAAAGAGACTTCACCATGTTGATGTAGTCAATCATGGATCCGGACTCATCCATCTTCATAGTGTGAAAGCGACAATGCAACTGCATAAGTGGACTCAAGATTTTTCCAAACCTCCTTTGGTGTAAGGATGCCACGAATGAGGAGTTGCTGCCATTCGGCGAGGTGGAGGTAGATGGTTGCGAGGGCGCGGTCACGCTTCCCGCGATAGGTACGGGCCTCGAGAAGGGATAGTTTTTTTCTTCTAGTTCCTTCTTCTTCTCATCCACCTGGCTCCGGAGACCCTTCTCCCTGAGCACCATTTTCATGTTGTTGCTCCAGTTGAAGAAGTTCTTGCCTTTGAACTTGGCGATGTTGACGCCGGTCACCACAGAAGTGGATGTTGCCATGGTAGTGCAACGTTCAGCCCACAAACGACTCTCTCACACAACAGGGTGCAAGGAATGCCTCATGGATGAGACAAAGACTCGTTCTACCTTAAATACCACTGATGGAAACTAAGGCAGCCCTCTGGGAGATGATCTGGCTCCCTTAGAGCCGCCTAGGCATGACCAACTGTTTGTGAGAGGGGACTGTAGGTTGCATAGACAGAAATTACAGAAGCAAATGTAGGTTTATAGAGGAGGCAAATGTATGAATCAACTCTTCTGTGAGAAGTTACATTGTCAGAGCTTTCTAACAAGCCCTTATATTCCTTGTGTTGCCTAGGGAGAACTAAGATACAATCTTTCAAAGTCTTCCCTATAGCACACTCTCCTTGCCTAGCGGGATGAGTGGCAGTCACCTTGTCACACAAGATGATTATGTCTCACACCACTTGGACGACCATCAATCGCGGTCTGCACCTTCTTTGAAGTATCTTGGATGTCCTTTAGCTGCCTTTTCTCCTTGAAGGCCACTCTCAGCCGTCTTGGCCAATAATCCTGCAGCCTTTTGAGCTCAAAGTGCTCAGGACTTCACTAAAGCCCGACCCATGATCTCCAAACTTTGGAAATCCATATCTCACTCAAACGGACTCTATATTGTGTTCCGTGAAGTGCGTTTGAACCTGTGAAATATCCTTTTTGCAACTACTTTGCCTGATTATTTTTGTCAAGCAACCTATTTTTGTCACTTTCTGGTACTCTCAATTCATCACTTAATGTAATCAACAAAATCCCTTGAGTCACATCCCTGGTATAGCAATCCTCTTATAGTGGTTTGTTGAAGGCACCCAAAGTGGAGAAATTCATATAAATAACTCTACCCAGTTGCACCCATCAAGAGGAAACGTTCTATAAGCATCTGAGAAAGAAGCATGCATCGAAAGAACCATGTGAAAATTCACTCATATAGAGGCACCCTGGCCAAAAGCACCTATTGAAATGCATTGAAGGCATAATCGCCTATTTAGAAGCATCTACAAAAAAAGCCTTATTAAAGACCACCCTTTTACACGTGGTTTCATCAAACCATGGTCATTGTAAAGGACGTTAGGTATAATAGCTCACACATTGTATTTATTACAAAGTAATTTAAGTGGTTGGTGGTAGGGGTAAACATTTTATAAACAAAGCATAAATCAATGATAAAATGCATTTAGTGCTGTCCTATGTTTATCAGCTTGATGTTTTTGTGCAAAGAACCAGCATACTTGGCCAGAGTGAGACCTTTCTCGATGTTTTTGTGAAGGACGAGTCAAGGATCCAAGTAGGTGGTAGTTGTGCAACAAAGTGCATATTAACATGTCCATGGCTAGTCCAGCATTCATGGCCATGAACGTGTGCACAATGCTTTGTTGTGTCTGATTATTTGTGTGAGAGTTAGATTTCTTTTCCTTGATCAACAGAATGCTCACAGTCCGATGACAAGTAAACTCCACTCCAATCATGGGCATGTGGGTGTTGAGCATATTTGTTGACAGCGCAGCCCTTGTGGAGCAAAGTGCATGAGCCCCCAAATAAGACAAGGCCCAGAAAGGCATTATAGATGATGCATGAAATGGAGAAGGCTGTTGTACGAAGTTGAGCAATACAAGTTTCACGTTTCTACTATGAAAGAAAATCTACTACAATAGGGATAATTGTACAACTCAAATTGGTGTCAAGGTGTGTATTTTTTTGGCACTGATCAAGTGGTGTGCACACCACTTTCATCAAGTAGTATGCTATGACCACAGATGAACACGAGTGTATTTGAACAGTGAAATCTAGCATATCAGTGTCCCTTTTCTCTTAACATCAATCTACACTTTTTTTTCCCATGAGCTTAATAACTCAATTTTGCTCCTCCTTTTCTCTTTCCCTCTTTCTCTATGTCTATATCTCTTCCTCATTCTATCTTTCTCTTCTCTCTCTCTCTCTCTCTCTCTCTCCCTCTCTCTCTCTCTCTCTCTCTTTCTCTTTCTCTCTCTTCTGTCTCTCTCTCTGTCTCTATCTCTTCCTCTCTCCCTTTCCCTATCCCCTTTACTTTCTCTAGATATGTTTATATCTTTGCATCCCTTTCTCTCTATATATCTCAACTCGCTCTATTTATTTCATTCTCTATCTCCCACTCACTCTGTTGTTCTCTCTCTCTCTCTCCCTCTCTCTCTCTCTCTCTCTCTCTCTCTCTCTGTCTCTCTCTCCCTCCCTCTCTCTCTCTCTCTCTCTCTCTCTCTCTTTCTCTCTCTCTCTCTCTCTCTCTCTCTCTCTCTCTCTCTCTCTCTCTCTCTCTCTCTCTCTCTCTCTCTCTCTCTCTCTCTCTCTCTCTCTCTCTCTCTTTATCTTTGTGTGTGTGTGTTTCCGCATCTCCCTTTCACTAAATACATACATACATCTTTCCTTGAGACATTAAGTATACCTTCAAATGATTGTATTCAATGTTGCACTATTCAAGACATCTATTCTTTTCTTCTCAATGTATTAGGGAAAAGCGTATGTAGCTTTGTTATTTATCTATTGCTTCCCTACAATTCTTTATCATTCCTTTTGTATTTCTTGCTAAAGATGGCATCAAGCTATCCAATACCTAGATTTGTACAAATCATTTATGATAGTTGGTGAATGACGTCGATGATGAACATCAATTCCTTGCTAAAGAACTACCGATGACACAAAATTGGTACAACCTGATTTCAATAGTCAACTGGGAATTTGCGTATCCCTAAGACCGCTGACACGTGTAAGGTATAGTGTAAATGTTCAAGAGTTTTTGAGTAATCAAGTGAAGCAATGAATTAGAGAGGACTCACTCACAGATAAGAATGAAAAATTGTCTTTTCCAATGAAAAGTTTGGAAAAAACTTACAACGTTTTTTGGGGCGTAGTTGTCAATAAGAGAAATGATCTTGTTTTTCTTTCTCCTGATTTCCATTTTTTCTTGCAATGAATCCACCCTGGGTTGATTTTTAATTGGTAGAAAACTTAATCTAGATCCCCAAAGTCATCTTATGTCGATAAGAACTGTGTTTGAACCTATTTCATAGTGTTCTAGTGTTTTCTTTTATGTAGGCCAATTATCAGCTCAAGTTGATTTCTCTCCCATTGATGAGATTTATCATAACTCAAAACATGTTTCTTTTGGTTAAATCACAAATTTTCTATTCTCAAATCACTCATCTTGTTTATTCCTACCATGATAAAAAGCGTTTATGGAGTGGTAATAAACACATCCCCATTGTGTTATATATTCATTGTGTTGTGTTCATGGCACTACCATTCAACAACTTCAATGTACAATGCTCTTCAACATTTTGTTCTCTAATTTACGACAAGATATGCGGTGAAAAATAAGATCAAATGGGAGTATTTGTGATGGATCAAACACTTAGTTGTATTTGCATTCAATATGTAGTAAGTGCACTTTCCTACTCATTTTGAGTGCATTTGCAACATGCACTGCCCCCATACACTGTGGGCTCCTCTACACCACCTTGTAAAGCGTAGAGCAACAGAAGAAGTGACATAATTGAGGCCAACAAAATCTTATCAATGAATATTCAAAGTGAAGATTTTTCACTAAATATCTAGTTGTCAATATCAAAATAATGTGCTACTAGAAGTCACCTTTTTACGAATGGAAAAACGGCTAGGAACACAAAACAAACTAGAGAGCATAGAAGAAGAATTAGAATCATAGAATGAATATCAAATTGAATGTAGAACTGGAACGGAAGAAATACTTGGATATAAATACGTTGATCACATTCTTATGTGAGGAAGACCATATAAAAGACGTAAAAAAAGTTATATATACTCTGAAGATATATTCTTGTTTATGATTCATGCACATCCTCAAAATAAATTTGGAGTGGATTAAAATAAACATAAGTAGATAATAAACAAAGAATCATGAACATAAATGTTTACCATTCTTAGTGTACCTTCGCATGTTATCTAAGCACACTTGTCATATGCACTAGCCTCAAGCACTGACTTCCTTCCCAAAAAGATGTTACATTTGTCACATGAGACAAAGTGTAAGGTGTTCTAGGATTTATGAGACAAATAGGCGCATGAGTTAAGCTCTTAGTGTATTTTCCTTAAATGAATCAGCGCATTTGCCACATGCACTTGCCTCACGTAATGAGGTCCTTTTTAAGAAATTTGTTTCATATAGAAAACAAAAGGCAAGCTGCATTTGATCACATGAGACAAATGAGCACATTCAATGCAATCTTGGTGTACTTTTGTATGATGTGTGTGATCGTACTTGCCACATATACTAGCCCTACACATCAAGGTACTTCTAGAGAAGAGCGTTGATTAGCCATACAAGACAAAGTTGCACTCTTTTCACACACTGGAGAAGGAGAGTACACATTGGTTCACAGAAATCCCCTTTCCAAGAGCACGATCTAGGCATATCAAATAAAATTTTTATTGAAAGGCTTCGATTAGCCATACCCCTATGAGCATTTGTATTGCAGTTTTGCACCTTTTATTTTGACAAGAACGTTTGGCATCTACCACTACATGTAATAGAAGAAACGTATGCGATGATATGTAAGATTTTAGCGTGACCTCTCTTCCACTAAAAAATTAACCATACAAGTTTGGATCTTCATCGAACACCAAACCATCCATCTTAGGATATCCTTCATTAGCTTCATGGATTTATTTATAATCACATTTATCATACTAACTTATTACATGAGGAGAAGAAGAAAAGAAGAAAAAGACTTTTTTCATTTACAGAAAAATGCCAATTCACAGTTATCATTCTCTTGATTTTGAAGGGGAAGTTTTTTTTTGTATTGCCTTAGAAACATATGAATGTGATCACATCGATTATTTTTGTCTCCATGTTCTGATAGGGATACAAAACTGAGAGATATTGAGAAACAATTAAGACAAAGAAAGAATAAATGAATGATCACGGAGAAATTACTTTGCAACACATCTAGTGCCATGTGGTCTGAGGGAAGATTTCAAGCAAGTGGCGGTCAAATGCAATGGGTGTTGGTTAAAAGACCTTTAGGGGCCGTGATTTTTCAATCGATTGTATGTGATATTGCTTCACTAGAGAGCGGATATCCAAATTTTGGCTCGGTTTATGTCAAAAGACAGGGACCGGACACTTGTTTCGCCATTTCAAGGTTGTTTGGTCAGTCAAGCTCTTGAAGGGAATTTAGAAGTTTGACCACATTTGTTTACATCACGGAATTGTTTATAAGAACAAAGATGACTAGGGCAAAGTAGTCAAATACGTGAGAAAAATAGCTTCATTTGCGGAGTAAAAAACGTGTCTGGTTTGAATGAGCCAAGAATCTAAGCTTATGAAAAAAGATTCCAACTTTCTAAAATGAAGAACATTTAGAAGAGAGTCCCATCATATCCCAGCCCCGCTAGTCTTGGGGTCTCAAAGGTTGCATCCAAACCATGAAAATTCTAAACTGGTTTCAATGAATCGCGTATCTATCTGATTAGCTTTTCGTCCTCAACTTCTTGTCTAATTTCTTAAGCCTGCTTTTCCTTGGCGCAAAACCTTCATTGAAAGGAGTTCCTTGAAACATACATACTGCGCACGTTTTTTTGTGCGCTTCCAGTGCAACGGGACAGCAGTGAGGAGGAATGAGCTGTTATTCCGTTTGTGAGCACCCATATTCACCGTTATGAGCCAGGACTGGCGGTTGGCCAATTTGCTTTCGCCGCCTCGTCTCGTCCTGGCGTTCATGGCTGTGGTTTGTATTCCAGTTTTGGTGCGCAATCGGTGGACGTCCAGTGCGCAATCGGACAGCTGGTTTGCGTGATTTATCCGGGCAGCTGTGTGGTCAGCTGACAGCTGGTGAACTTTGCAGCCTACCAGTGCCCGATAAATGACGAGCGACTGAAATTCGTAGGTTTGCGTGTCGAAAGCGGCCTCCCTTTGTGACTTGCATTTTTGTTGAAGCACATTAATCGGACGAAAAGCTTGTCGCATTCATTTCTTCAAACTGCCCTTCCTGATGCGCTTCGTCGCTATTTCCGACAAAGTGCTCCTTCAGGCCAGAAATTGTCGTATTGAAATACCGCGTTTGTTTTTAGATGTATACCTCCCGATACAAATTACGAGAAAATGAGTTTATGAACAGCAATGACTGAATAATTCATCGTCATCATTACTCAACTGCTACATCTACATCTGCATCTACATCTACATCTACATCTACATCTACATCTATATGCTCGTCGTATAGATGTNGATGTGGCGTATCAGACTATCGGAGACGCAGAAGCACCAGCACTGGTGCTTCTGCGTCTCCGATAGTCTGATACGCCACACTCGCCGCCATGTATTTCCTGCGATCTGCACACATGAGTAATGAGTATGAAACTGGCGCATTCACTCCAGCCGATAAACGCAGCATGAAACCCAATCATAAACAGCTGCTCATAGACGCCCATAAAAAAATCAAACACATGAATCTGGCACCCGCTTTCAAAACAAATACACACTGGATTTCACAAAAACCATGTCACAAATTGAATTCCAATCTTCTCTTCAGAACCCTAAGTCTATGTCCGAATCTATGTCCAGATAGACATAGATATAGATGTAGATATAGATATAGATATCGATATCGATATCGATATCGATATCGATATCGATATCGATATCGATATCGATATCGATATCGATATCGATATCGATATCGATATCGATATCGATATCGATATCGATATCGATATCGATATCGATATCGATATCGATATCGATATCGATATCGATATCGATATCGATATCGATATCGATATCGATATCGATATCGATATCGATATCGATATCGATATCGATATCGATATCGATATCGATATCGATATCGATATCGATATCGATATCGATATCGATATCGATATCGATATCGATATCGATATCGATATCGATATCGATATCGATATCGATATCGATATCGATATCGATATCGATATCGATATCGATATCGATATCGATATCGATATCGATATCGATATCGATATCGATATCGATATCGATATCGATATCGATATCGATATCGATATCGATATCGATATCGATATCGATATCGATATCGATATCGATATCGATATCGATATCGATATCGATATCGATATCGATATCGATATCGATATCGATATCGATATCGATATCGATATCGATATCGATATCGATATCGATATCGATATCGATATCGATATCGATATCGATATCGATATCGATATCGATATCGATATCGATATCGATATCGATATCGATATCGATATCGATATCGATATCGATATCGATATCGATATCGATATCGATATCGATATCGATATCGATATCGATATCGATATCGATATCGATATCGATATCGATATCGATATCGATATCGATATCGATATCGATATCGATATCGATATCGATATCGATATCGATATCGATATCGATATCGATATCGATATCGATATCGATATCGATATCGATATCGATATCGATATCGATATCGATATCGATATCGATATCGATATCGATATCGATATCGATATCGATATCGATATCGATATCGATATCGATATCGATATCGATATCGATATCGATATCGATATCGATATCGATATCGATATCGATATCGATATCGATATCGATATCGATATCGATATCGATATCGATATCGATATCGATATCGATATCGATATCGATATCGATATCGATATCGATATCGATATCGATATCGATATCGATATCGATATCGATATCGATATCGATATCGATATCGATATCGATATCGATATCGATATCGATATCGATATCGATATCGATATCGATATCGATATCGATATCGATATCGATATCGATATCGATATCGATATCGATATCGATATCGATATCGATATCGATATCGATATCGATATCGATATCGATATCGATATCGATATCGATATCGATATCGATATCGATATCGATATCGATATCGATATCGATATCGATATCGATATCGATATCGATATCGATATCGATATCGATATCGATATCGATATCGATATCGATATCGATATCGATATCGATATCGATATCGATATCGATATCGATATCGATATCGATATCGATATCGATATCGATATCGATATCGATATCGATATCGATATCGATATCGATATCGATATCGATATCGATATCGATATCGATATCGATATCGATATCGATATCGATATCGATATCGATATCGATATCGATATCGATATCGATATCGATATCGATATCGATATCGATATCGATATCGATATCGATATCGATATCGATATCGATATCGATATCGATATCGATATCGATATCGATATCGATATCGATATCGATATCGATATCGATATCGATATCGATATCGATATCGATATCGATATCGATATCGATATCGATATCGATATCGATATCGATATCGATATCGATATCGATATCGATATCGATATCGATATCGATATCGATATCGATATCGATATCGATATCGATATCGATATCGATATCGATATCGATATCGATATCGATATCGATATCGATATCGATATCTATATCTATATCTATATCTATATCTATATCTATATCTATATCTATATCTATATCTATATCTATATCTATATCTATATCTATATCTATATCTATATCTATATCTATATCTATATCTATTGGAACTTCATCAGTCCCTTATTTTACCCCCCTCTTGCTCGAGACCTGGACATATGAGGGTTTTTCCCAGTGTCTCGTGAGACCATCTTTTGTGACATCAGAATGCAAAAACATGATACTATGGAACATTGGTCGAGACCTGGGTTCACGGGGTTCATTCCGCATACCTCAGAAGACCCTATGTTCCCTAGCTTGTCATCCTACCACGTACACATCCTTTTTTGCACTAGAAAGATAAAGGGAGTAGGACCCTTGCTGTTGTCTCTTTAGCGGCATGTCGTCTTCTGTGATGCCACCACCTGGTGCTTCTTGGGCGCTGCCCTACACGGTCCCTTTGTTGTATGGACCATCTTCGGTGGCATGCACTCCTCTCCGTGGCTGTACACATCAGCCACTAGCACGCACACACGCACGTCCAGATCTCCTCAGTTGGACTCGTGGTTGTTCCTGTAACTCTACAGGGCTTCTTGCCCCCGATCTTTGGACACCTCATCCTCCACGTCATGTCCTACCGTACACCGTTTCTTAGACTTGCGCACAGATTCTTCCTCGTCAATCTTCCATTTTCATCTTCAACCGCCACATGCCTCTTGTGTTGTGAGTTTGGCGGTAGGTTCCACAGGTCACCATTGTGAGTCGGATGGATCCCTTCAGGTAGCGTCGTTGGGCAGTCACGGTATGGATGATACCCGGATTGAGGATCGGCAGCATATCATGTGTCCCCGTCTTCTTGTCCATTGCTTGGGTCATGCTACACTTTTAGGTAATTTCGCTGCATGTCACGTCTTAACCTTGTTTGTGTTTTTCATTCTCTTGATTCTTGATTCCAGAGCTACTTACCACATGACGTCATCGTGTGTCACGTTCGTGTCTCTGGGACCTCTCGAGGACGTCCGTTTTTTCCAGACTGGTTCAGGAAAGATGTTACCTTTCCAGAGCATTGCTGTCGTGTTGTTCGTTGGTCCTTCCAGTGACTTGTTCCTGCCTGATGTCTTATATGTGCCTGTGCTTGAGGTGAGCCTGCTGTCAGTCAGTACCCTTGGCAATCAGGGAATACACTATGTCACATCTTGTGGTGTTTGTATTGTTTTGTTGTATTCATCTTGGTGTGTTATGCTCCTTGGCCTTCGTTGTGGCAAGTTATATCCCATACCTCTGACTGCACCTAGCACGTCTGCTACTTTCTTTTATCATGCCCAAGTCATCCCTTTGCTTTCTGCGGGCATGCAGGCTTGCTTCATCGTTTCCTCAGCCATGTGAGCACCACTGCCATTCACAGATTGTTATATCATCAGCCTGCTGCGGGCCTGGATGCTGTCACTTTCCCCAATCCTTGCACCACTGACTGCATGGATTGTGTGAAAGGGAATATACATTATTTCCCCTTGCTTGTGTCCACGTCTCGCACCCATGAGCCTCTCGCTCTTTTCGATGCTGATGTCATGGAACCATTTGCAGTCGAGTTCCTTCATGATAGTCATTATGCATTTTTTCTTATTAACGACTATTCATGCCTCTGTTGAATATTTCCCCTCTATTTGAAGAGTGACGTCAGTCCCGGGATAAAGTCGGGCTTGTCCAGGCAAAGTGGGCCCGTAAGTATAAGCTGTAGATGTTTCACTTTGATCGAGGTGGGGAGCTCATTGGACCCAACCTTTGTTGTCTTATGTCGTTTTGTGTCTGGTTTGAATCTACTACCCCTTATACCCCTCAATAAAATGGCATTTCTAAATGGTGGAGTTTTACTATAGCGGATGGATTTCACATTGTCCTAGTCACGTCTGGCTTGTTTGAAGCTTTTGCTTATGAGGCCATGAAGTATATGACCTGGGTGTGGAACTGGGTCCCTCACTGGCCGCTTCCACGCCACATCACTTTTACGAATTTTGGTATCATCTTCCCTTGCATGGGCTTGGGGGAGCCTNNNNCCTCAATAAAATGGCATTTCTAAATGGTGGAGTTTTACTATAGCGGATGGATTTCACATTGTCCTAGTCACGTCTGGCTTGTTTGAAGCTTTTGCTTATGAGGCCATGAAGTATATGACCTGGGTGTGGAACTGGGTCCCTCACTGGCCGCTTCCACGCCACATCACTTTTACGAATTTTGGTATCATCTTCCCTTGCATGGGCTTGGGGGAGCCTTGCCAGTGTCAAGCTCCCTGAGGACCAGCGCAATGGGGAGGTCTCCCCTCACAAGCGTTTGTGCCCATTCCTCGAGGTCTCTACACAGTCCAAGGCGTGGCATTTCTGGGACCCAGAGAGTCTTCATGTCAGTGATTCATGTGAATCTCTATTCTTTGAGATCAAGTTAAGTTGCAAAATGGACCATCGCATACCCTCTCTTGGCTCAGCTTTGCGTATTGAGGGTAGCTATTGGGCTGGATGGCCCTCCGGTTGCTCTCCACACCCTCCTGTGCCTCCTGCATCGCCTGCACCCTTACCAGCGTCCGGCTCCGCACCCATGTTTGTGTGGCTCCCTACGCCATTATCTACATTGTTGCATGCATTTCTGGCACCTGCATTGTTGCCTGTCTCCTTTTGTGCATCAGCATCCACCTTTGCATCCTCATCTACACCAGTGTAACTTTCCATGTCATCACCTGATGCCATGTCTTTGTCATCACCAACATCATCTCCTGCATCTTCACCCGCGTCATCGCCCATGACATCTGGCACCTCTTCGCTTCACCCTGATCCCTTGCTGGTTCCTTCTACAATGGACCTGGTATCTAGTCCATCTTCTTCTGTCCCAGCCACAGACAGCCGGGCTACAGGTGGTCTTCTTCGTCCCTTGCAGTCTTCACCTCACTCTGTACCCTCTGGTGGTTGTTCTATGCCCACTTGTCCTGTCCAGCCTTGACCACCACCACTGGCCAGCCAAATCCTGCCAGCTGTCTGTATATGCATGGTCTGGCAGCAGCTTTCATCTAGCCCAACTAAAATTTCAGCTATTCCATGATCAATGAGGAGTTCTTCCATGCTATTGTAGTCGTTGAGTATAGTCCCACGCCACGGCCCTCGCTTTATGTGGTAGCGTAGTTCTTTCACCTGATCCGGACACTGTCTACCAGGCTCACTCCGCTCCAGATTGCATCTCTCTGGGAGCAGGCTATGTGTGAGGAGCTTGATGCGATCACAGTGCATGGAATTTATGAAATGGTGGACCTTCCACCTGGTCAGAAAGCCACTGCCACACATTAGGTGTTCCACTGCAAGCATAATCCCAATGACATTGTTGAGTGCTAAAACGCTTGCCTCAAAGCCAAGGCCTTCTCCAAAGTGATGTCATGAACTTTAATGTCAGTATTTCCTTTCTAGAGAAGTACACCACTGCCAAGGTGCTCTTGAGCTAGGTGACTCAGCACAACTCGGAGACACATCAGATGGACGTAAACAATGCATTATTACATGGTCGACGCGACACAGAGATCTACCAGGCTCAGTTGCCTAGCTTAAACGATGGTACCGGCCACTTTTTGTGCCTTCACAAGGTTTTTTATGGGTTATAGCAGTCTCCACGTAGCTAGAACCTTATGATTTTTGCCTCCCATGAACACGGTGGCTATCGTCGTAGTCCGGTTGACCCAGCTCTCTTCGTGAGTGATCCGTCGGCACCCTTCATTGCCATTTTGGTATACATTGACGAACTCTTGATCACCTCCTCAGATCTTCAGGCTGTCCAGGATGTGAAGACTCTCCACTAATCTACGTAAAAGATGATGAATCTCGGTCCTACCTGCGTCTTTCTTGGCACAGAGAATGAGCATGATTGTCATGATGGATATGAGGGTACCAGAAAGTTAAAAAATAGCTTGCTTGAAAATCTGGCAGAAGTTGCATAAAGGATTTTTCATAGGCTCCAACGCACTTTACGGAACTCAATTTGGAGTCCGTTTGAGTGAGGTATGCATTTCAAAATGTTGGAGGTCATGGATCGGGTTCAAGTGACAACTGGAGCACTTTCAGCACAGAAGGTGGCCAGAATTTCTGACCAGGACGGCTGAGAGCGGCCTTCAAGGAGAAACGATTTCTGGGGGACTTGAAGGAAAGAGCAGTTCATGATTATTTTCCGTACAGTTCGTGGAGAGTGATTCTCATGCATGACAATGTGACTGGTGCTCATCTCGCTAGGCTAGGAGTGTGCTAGAGGGTCAACTTTGATAGGGTTTATCTCAGTGCTCCCTTTGCCAAATGAGGTGTATAAAGGCTTGCTAGAAAGATCTGATGAATTAATTTCTCAATCATCAGTCCAATCTGATATTCTCATTCTCTGGAAACCTAAATTTGCTTCCGTAATTTCTGTCTGTGCAACTTGTAATTCCCTCTCAAAAACAATTGGTCCTGCCTAGGCGGCTCTTGGTGATCCTGATCACCTCCTTGACGGCTGTCCCAGTTTGCATCAGCGGTATCAGGGCTAGAACAAGGCTTTACCTTATCCTTGAGGCATTCCTTGCACCCTGTTGAGTAAGAAAGTCGTTTGTGGGCTGAACGTTGCACTACCATGGTGATATCCACTTCTGTGGTGGCTGGCGTCAACATCGCCAAGTTCAAAGGGAGGAACTTCTTCAACTGGAGCAATACCATGAAGATGGTGCTGATGGAGAAGGGAATCTGGAGCCATGTGAGTGAAGAGGAACCAGCTCAGTCCTCTCTCAGACCTGGTGAGGCCCGTACCGACCGTGAGAAGTGTGACTGCGTCCTTGCCACTATTTGCCTCCAACTCACCGGTAGCAACTCCTTGTCCGTGGCATCCTTACGCCAAAGGAGCTTAAGAAGAAGATTGATTCCAATCATGAATCCAGATCAATCCTCATGAACATGCAACTGTGTCGTCGCTTTCACAGTGTGAAGATGGATGAGTCCGGATCCATGATTGAGTAAATCAACATGGTGAAGTCTCTCTCCCACCAGCTTTCTGCAATTGCATAGCATGAGTCCCCAGTCAAGGACCAGGGGCTCATGCTAACCATCCTCTCTGGCATTCCTTGCAGCTATACTCCTTTCATTGTTGCCCTAGACCATTGTGGCGACAAGCTCTCCCTCAATGATGTGGAGGATAGCCTGTTCTTTGAGTAGGAGTGGTGCAAGGAAGCGGAGGGCGGAAGCGGATTGGATGTCCCTCTGATCACCAACTCTGGTCATGCGGGTGGTGCTGCACCAACCAGGACCAATGGCAGAGGAGGGAAGAAGAAGGGGAACTACCAGTACTGCAAGAAGCCGGGCCATTGGACGCGCAAATGCTGGAAGAAGAAGGCATATCTTGGGGCTGGATTGGGTGTTAGAAATCAGTCCGGCACTTCCGTGAATACAGTAGATTGGGAGAGTGAATTCGTGACTACTACCTGGGTCCTACACGTCTCTTTCATGACCATCTTGTTCTAAATCATCCATTCGGGAGCCACGCAGTACATGACGTGTCATCAAGAGTGGCTCGTTGTCTACACCGCCATTGAACCTTGTCGGATGTACATGGGGGATATCCATGTGCAAATGGAGGTTGGGGAGGGTGAGATTGTACTTCTTGCTTCAGTTGGGGGCAAGCACATGGAAAGTCATGTAAAGAGGATGTTCCATGTTTGGGGGATGACAGCTAACATCCTCTCTGTCTCTTCTCTCATCTCTGGAGACATGCAGGATCGCTTTGAGAATGGTGGCTGCATCATCTCTACCAGTGCAGGCCGTGTGCTTGCAAAAGTGGGCAAGGAGGATGGTCTTTACCGTCTTTATGTGATGTTGGAGAAGGAAGCCAAATCAGTGTTGGCAGCGAGAGAGGGAAACCAAGACATTGGCCTGTGGCACCACCGGCTTGATCACCTCGGCTTTGGCGCCATCTCTACGTAGCAGATGGTCCGCGGTTGGAGCTCAAGGGGGTGAAGCAGCCTGGTGCATCATCTTGTGAGAGCTGCATTGTAGGGAAGCAAGCCCACTCTCCTTTCACGGGGGAAGGGAAGGGGGAAGTTGAGCTTCTCTCACTCATTCACTTTCATTTGTGCGGTCCCATGCCATCAAAGTCCTTGTGTGGCAAGGTGTACTTTGGCACATTCATTGATAACAAGTTGAGGAAGACGTGGGTTTCTTATCTGGCTGGAAAGGATGAGTGTTTTGATGCTTTCAAGGTGTGGATTGCTGCTGTACAGACTGAGAGTGGTAGGCGGTTGAAGGTACAGTGACGGCAGAGGAGACTACTTCTCCAATGACTTCCACAACTACCTTAGGCAATGCAGGATCCAACACAAGGTCACTCCGCCTGGAACACCGCTGCTGAACGGCACGACTGAATGCACAAACCGCAAACTCATAAAGCGTGTTTGCAGAATGCTCCGAGACGCGGAGCTCCCACTGACCTTTTGGGCAGAATCGGTGAACACCGCCATGTACCTGAAAAACTGGAGCCCTACGCTCGCCGTGCTGCTGATGATACTAGAGGAGGCGTGGACAGGGTGCAAGACAACAGTAACACACCTGAAAGTTTTTGGGTGTGGCGCACTTGTGCACATGCGTGCAGGAAGTCGTGAAAAGTTGGAAGCTAAGTTGGTGAAGGCTGCCTTCCTTGGCTACGCCACCATGGGATACAACTTGTACAGCCTTGCTGCTTGCAAGATCATCCGCAGCCGTGACATGGTATTTCAAGAGGACATGAAAGGCAGGAGTTGGAGCCCAATGTCTGTACTTCCACTTGCTCTCGCACTTGTACCAGAGGTGGGAGAAGAGCCGGTAACAGAAGAGGACGATGCGGAAGATGGTGGGGACAACGACATCAACAAGGAGGTGAAGGGAGCTGAGAAGGAGAAGGAGCCAACAGCCAAATCTGACAAGGAGGAGCAGCAAAAAAAAGCACAGCAGCTGCCACAAAGGCCTGCTTGCCTCAACAAAGGTGTGAACGACAGTGGGGAGAAGCTACGATGGTCCAAGAGGCTCTCAAAGAAGCAGATGCAGCAAAGGGAGTGGCTGAACATGTGCACCGCTCCACCACCAACGGAATCCTCTGACCTCGAGCTCATCTTCCTCACACTCACTGATGACGCAACCACCTTCACCAAAGCCATGCGTAGGGGTAAGGTGGTAGATTGGCATGCCCCAACAAAAGAGGAGTATGGTGCGCTCATGAAGAACGGCACCTAGACCCTCAAGGAAGCTCCACATGGCAGCCGGATGATCGGGTGCCGCTGGGTCTTCAGGCACAAGCATGGTGCGAATGGTAAGGTGCTTAGGCACAGAGCACGGCTGGTCACAAAGGGGTATGCGCAGACTGAGGGTGTGGACCACAATGAGAAATTTGCACCTGTCACAATGTTTCCATCCATCCAAACAATTCTTGCTCTTGCTACTGCTATGGCCTGGGAGGTTCACCAAATCGATGTGACGTGTGCATTTCTGAATGATGACCTTAAGGAGGATGTGTACATGGAGCAGCCAGAGAGGTATGTGGTGGAAGGGAAGAAGGATTTGGAGTGCAAGCTTGTGAAGGCTTGCTACAGCCTAAAGCAATCACCACGAGCATGCTACCACAAGATGGATGAGTAGCTGGCTGGCCTTGGTTTTGTGCATAGTGAAGCAGACCATACGGTCTATGGGCACGTGCAAGAGGCAATCCAGGTTAGCATCTTGCTCTATGTTGATGACCTGCTAATTGAAATTGACTTCAAGTCTCTTTTGGATGATGTGAAGAAGTCTCTTGCTGCGAGGTTTGACATGTAAGACATGGGAGAGCTCAGTTACTACCTTGGCCTTTAGGTCAAGCAAAAATGCAGCAGCATAACTTGGAGTTTTCTCAAAGCACGTACGTGAGTGACATTGTCAAGCGCTTCAATATGGCAGGAGTACGCAAAGCCGCAACACCACTCGTAGTGGGAGCAAAGCTGAGCATGATGCACATGGGGAGCGGTTCCATACCACGCAGAAGTTGGAAGCCTCATGTATGCAGCAGTTGATACACGCCTTGACATCAGCCAAGAAGTGGGGTTGATCAGTAAGATGTGTGCAAATCCGGGTGTGCCTCCTGTTAAGCGTGTGCTGCACTACCTCGACAGCACCAGCAGCCCTTGCCTCACCTTCAATGGCAACAACAGCCCTATCCTCACCGGCTACAGCAACGCAGATTGAGGAGGTGACCTAGACACAAAGAGGTCAACAAGTGGGTTCGTGTTTGTGCTCGGGGGAGGTCCAATCAGCTGGAGGAGCAAGAAACAAGAGTGTCTCACCCTCTCCTCCACCGAAGCAGAGTACATCGCCGTGAGTGAAGCAGCATAGGAAGCCGTGTGGCTGGGTGAGCTGCTGGCAAGCCTTGGGCAGCAGCAAACTGTAGTGACCACCATCTACTGTGACAACATGAGTGCCATTGCTCTGACCAAGAACGCAGAGTTTCACGCCAGCACCAAGCACATCAACCTGCCGTATCACTTCATCTGTGAGCATGTGGCAAAGCAGGTGGTGCAAGTCAAGTTCTGTCCTTCAAGCATGATGTTGGAAAATTTTCTGACGAAGCCTCTGGCAGCGTACCACTTTCAGCAACTGAGGAGATAGTGGGGACTTGTGTGATTTATAATCTTGCAACGTAGGAGAGTTATGGATATGAGGGTGCCAGAATGTGACAGAAATAGGTTGCTTGACAAAAATAGTCTATCATAAAAGATGCAAAGAGGATATTTCACATGTTCCAATGCACTTTACGGAACTCAATTTGGATTCCGTCTGAGTGAGATATGGATTTGAAAGTTTGGAAGTCATGGGTCGGGTTCAAGTGACAACCGGAGCACTTTTAGCACAAAAGGTGACCATAACTATTTACCAGGATGGCTGAGATCAGCCTTCAAGAAGAAAAGACGGCTGGGAGACCTCCAGGAGACTTCAAGGAAGGAGCAGTCCACGATTATTGGCTGTGCAGGTCATGGGAGGCATAAATCTCATGCATGACAATGTGACTGCCGCTCATCCCGCTATGCTAGGAGTATGCTAGACGCTTAACTTTGACAGAGTGTATCTCAGTGCTCCCTTGCCCAAATGAGGAATACAAGGGTTTTTTCAAAATCTGTGACAATGAACATTCTCACACAAGAGTCGATTCAGACTTTCACACTCTCTGCAGACCTAAATTTTCTTCCATAATCTCTGTCTGTGCAACCTGCAAATCCCTCTCACAAACAGTTGGTCCTGCCTAGGCGGGTCTTGGTGAGTCTGATAAGCTCCCAGAGGGCTGTCCCAGTTTTCACTATGTCGGTGAATGTGGCGAACGTGTATCATGTAGGATATGTTGGCACCCTGAAGGAGCATTTCACAGACCTGCAGGCTAGTGTTCCCCATGCCTTCATGCCTATGACTTCCGATGAGCAGTGGCTCCTAAAAACAGTTGGACCTGCCCTGCTGGGGGACCCCATTGACATCTCGATGTACCTCCATGTCATCAGGTCCTTGGAGTTCCTTGGTACCACCAGGCGTGATGACGTTACGTTTGCGGTCAAATTCTTGTCCCAATTGTCCTAATATCCACTTCATCTCCGTCTCAAGGCAGCGTTGTGTGTCATCCACTACGTCATGTCCACTCCCCGTCTAGACTTGCACTTTTGTGCACAACCCTATGTCATGTTTGACAAGAACAAAAACAGTGATTGATCCCAAAACTAGGCGTGCAGCCTGTCCGGGAACATTATACGCATCGGCTGTACAGCTGTCTCCTGGAAGACTTGCAAGCAAGGTCGTGTTTTGTGTGTCTTGACTGAGGACGAGTAGGTTGCCTTCGGGGACGGTGTCTATGAAAGCATCTGGTTATGTCATCTCATGCAGCAGCAGCTNTCCGGGAACATTATACGCATCGGCTGTACAGCTGTCTCCTGGAAGACTTGCAAGCAAGGTCGTGTTTTGTGTGTCTTGACTGAGGACGAGTAGGTTGCCTTCGGGGACGGTGTCTATGAAAGCATCTGGTTATGTCATCTCATGCAGCAGCAGCTCCAGCCCATTCGTTGCAGCACACTTTGCTTTGATAATGAGTGCACACGCCGCACTGCTAAGCACGATGGCTTGCATCACACTCACACAAAGAACATCAACATCAAGCATCTCTTTGTGCATGAATGCATTACATGTGGTGACGTTGGCCTAATTGCCGTTGATATGCGGCAGTAGTGCACTACATTCGTCACACAGGCCCTCTGCAGTGACAAGTTTAAAGGCTCAGAGAATGCTGTTGGTCTTCAGTTACAATGGTGATCCCAGTATAAATGTGCCTGCCTCTTCTGTGTTTTTGCCCTCTGTGGTTGTTGTGATGTCTGTTTTGGCTCCTTGTTGCCTGGTGGTTATGCCCCCTCCCTAATCGTGTCGCGTGATTCTTACAGGCTATGGGTGCGGTGTTGCTGTTCCGTCTGTCCCGGTGACCTCTGGACCAGACGCCATTCACTTGCAGGCAGAATTTGTTGGTCGATAGCTACACCGCCACTTTCAGCCTCACTTTTGGCTCTCTAGTGCTCACAGGAATTTTCTTGGTTGCCCGCCCCTTTGGTCATTTTCTGTGGCATTCTACATATGCTCCTACTTCATTTCACTGTGTGGAATTATACCTTGTGCATCTCGTGCTTCGTTTGGAATGTCATTCAGAAAACTGATCACCTTGTACGGTTATTGGGTTTGTTCTGCTTCCTGTTTGTGGGATGCTGGGTCTCTCCTAAATAACTACATTATTTCTGTCATTGGCTTGGTGGAAGCAGTGTGCAGATGCACGCTCCGCTTGGGAGTAGATATTCCTCGCTTTGTTCATTCTGTAACTTCAACTTCGATGTTTCAAAGTGTTTCTTCACCATATCTCCACCTTTTGAAGCAGAATTCATCTCTTTGTGTTCTACTCAATGTGCCCTCTTATATCAAACATTACTTTGGGGGTTTTTCCATTCCCTCACGTAGGCAACTGAATGTAGTGAAGGAAGAAACAAGACAAGAGAGGGAGAAAGACCAACGATTTGAGCAAAAGTGAAGTGGAGATCAAAAGCACATAAAGTGTTAGACCAAGAGATGTCAGTCACATCAAGACTACCACTGCTCGTCATGGGAAAAGCCAAGAGAGAGTGACCAGCAAGCTCGCTCTTGCTCTAGGCCCTATCCCCACAAAGTGGGATTCTAGAGATTAAAACAGATTTCCCCCTTTTTGGTTTTCTCCCCCACTCGCTATGCATCAGCATGCTAACAACCACGAGTAAAAACTTGGATGTGCCTGACACTAGCACTAACGTCTTACAGTCAATGTAAAGAGTCAGCATGGATGCGAATGGTGCTGATCTCCAAATGTTTGACACTCGTGTCTCTTCGATAGCGCACGTGTTGAAGTCAAATCTCTTCCGGCTCAATCACCTGCACGAGTGGATTGTGGGGTGTGCTAGGAGGCCAGGGGTCACTACATGTTTCTGACACAGAAACGAACACTCCCCCATGACCCACAGCTGACTCACAACACACACTCACATGATCATCACAAGGCGTGACCAACAAGACTACACAAAAGAAAGCAGAGGAACGAGGACTCAACCGGGAGTGTCACAAGCACAGAACAGGGAAATGGTATGAATTTGTGTCTTGAAGACGTTACCCCTGAGTGCCTTCATGAGGAAGTCAGCTCTCTGCTGTTGAGTGTCTACCCAGAAGATCTGGACATCACCTGCAGCTACTCTCTCATGCAAAGAATGATGCTTCGTACAACATGGATACACTTAGTGAAAGTGAGGTGCATGCCATCATGCTCAGCGATTGCCTTTCTGATTTGATTATTGCAATGCAATGTGATGCAAAAAATGGGAACACGTAGCTGTTGCAACAAGCTATACAACAAAACTCTCTCACACGTGCCAGCGCCAAGAGCATCATACTCAGCTTCACTAGACCTATGCGCAACACAGCTCTGCTTACTACTGTTCCATGATACAACGGTCCCACCAACAGGAAAGATGTAGCTCATGCTGCTGCGAGCATCAGCATCATAAGCCCAGTCACTTTCTGTGTAGCTGTCAACCACAACTGACAGTTACACCCGATAACAAAGATCAGTACAGGAACTGCAAAAGGCATGTCTGACAGCACGCAGTGCAGCCTCCATGTGGCGTGCTCTTGGGCACTATGAGAGCTGTGCAGGAAAGTTCACAGCAAAGGCAACATTTTCCCTAGCCGTTGTTGCCAGGTACATGAGGGACCCAATCACACAAAGGTAATGAGTAATATCAACTGACTCCCCCAGCTTTGACAGATCCAGTGTCTTCAGCAACCTCTGTCCAGCTTGGGTCATGGGCATGGATGACGTGGGCACAGTCTTGAGTAGGGAGGCAAAACGCTCCCCCAAGCTACGGACATAGGCAGCTTGGTGAATGTGGAGCATGCCATGAGATCGATTGCGCTCAAACTCCATCCAAAGGAACACATGAGCCGCTCCTAGATCCTTAATTTTGCATGTGGAGTGCAGAAGGGACTTCACCAACTTGACGGCCTCCTGACTGGGTGACGGAATCAGCAAGTCATCCACATACAAAAGGATGGCGACAAAGGGAGCTAATGAGGAGTTGACAAAGGGAGAGGGGTCCACCATACTGCGTCGGTAACCTCCCTTCTCAAGAGTCAATGTGATCAGTTGATTCCAACATTGAGGCAACTGCTTCAAGCCATAAAGGAAATTTCACAGTCACCAGACTCTGTTGGTGCTTTCAGAAAATCCAGGAGGCTGGACCATGAAGATTTCGTCATCCAGCTGCCCGTGTAGGAATGCCTTGATGAAATCCATCTTTTCGAGCTCCCTATCATGCTTAGCTACGAGACTCAGCAGTGTTCGAGCTGTAGGGTAATGGCCAACAGGGGCAAACCTCTCATCAAAGTCAACGCCAGGGACTTGGGAGGATCCCTTCGTATTGAGGCGTACCTTGCACTTTTCATGTGTGGCATTGGGCTCATACTTGTGCCAAAAGACCCACCGTGCATCAATGGCTTCACGCACTGGTGGTAGATCAACCAGTTCATACACAACTTCACCGTCAAGAGCCTTCAGCTCGTTGTTCATGGCAGCTTCCCACTGCTGAGCATCAGAGCTGTGCTTGCCTGAGGTGCAGTGATAGGCTCAGGTGCAAGAGGTGTGGTGCAAGCCACACCGTGACAATCAGCAACAGTGCTACAGCAGCAGCAGCCACTGCAAGTGCATGCTTGGTGGTGAGCATCGCATAGAACAGGGCAGAACTGGGGTGGAAAACACCAGTGGCCAGGCCGAGCGCACCCATGCAAGTTGTCTCAACAGGGGACTGCACAGTCTGTGCCTGAGGTGGACGAGCAATAGTTGTAGAGACATTGGAAGTGTGGTGGGGAAGAGTGTGTAGGCTCCTACCACAAGAAGGGTGACACGGGCCCGGTGGGCTCTGTGGGCAGAGGTGAGTCTATCCCTGCTGTGTTAGTAGACACAGTAGGGAAGGCTGGACTGAACGACGTTGGGGAAACAGGCGGCGGCACGGACCTAGGAGGAGACAAGCTTATGACTGGGGTGGTCGGCGTGCTTGATGTTATGGAATGAGGGGACAGCAAGAAAGGTGCGAGCGTAGAGCCTGATGAATGAGGGAGAGTCGAGGGTGCAGGCTGCTGGATCGCGGCCACAGGGACTACAAGAGCAACAGGAGCAACCGACCTCCCCCCCCCCCCCCCCCCCCAGTCAAGAGAGCAGAAGAAGGGATGCAGCAGGTGAAAGATGGCTAAGGTCGCAAAGGAAGACAGACTCAAAGAACAACGCATCCCAGAACTTGACGACCCACTGATGCACTGGGTCCCAAAACGCCAAGCTTTGGACTGAGAAGAGAAAGCTAGAAAAGGACAAAGGCGACCCCGAGGGGATAGTTTGCCATCACATAGGTCATCAGGCAGCTAGACGGAAGCGATGCTTCCCCAGACCCAAGAAACATGAAGGTCAGCACAAGAGCCAGACCAACTCTTACAAGGCGTGACGGTACGAGGAAGAGGCCCATGAGGGACACGGTTCTAGAACTAGGTCATATACCTCATAGCCTCAAACACAAAGAGCAGGGGAAGGCCCCACTCAGACAAGAGAGTAAAGACACCGTCGGCTAGGGTCAGATTCCATTGCTTGGAGATGCCATTTTTTTTTGGGTGTGTAAGGAGCGGAGGTCTCTAGAAACACCCCCTTGGACACAAGGAAGCGAGCAGTGGGACCAAGAAAGGCACCCTTTCAAAAAATTCAAAAGATGCACAGGGAGTGCTGACAGGCACGCTCAGCCTGGGAAAGCCATGTTTCAATGGTTGTGACAGAGAGAAACGACCCAGAAACAGTGAGAGAAATCATTGGTAAAACATAAAACATAATGACCAACATCGCCAAGGTCATGGGGAATGGGACCCATGACATCTTTACGAACATGGTCAACGGGATAAATAGATTGGGACTCGGATTCAGAGAAGGACGAGGACTGCATCCTTCCCTGAGCACAGTCAAGACAGCCAGCGGGACCAGGAGAAGGGAAGATAGAGGATGACAACCCCGGAGCCGGCTGGAGGTGAAGCATGTTGGAGATGGCATCCGTGTGCACATGTGCAAGATGGAGGTGCAACAGGAGAACAAGATTAGGGGAGAGAGAGGGAGCAACATGGGAGAGATCAATAGAGGTGACAGGAGAGGAGAACGTGGGCGAGAGATAGAGTTTCTCACACTTGACTCCACGCAGGATGACGCGACCAGAGGGATGCTGACGGACTGTGCCAACACCCCGATTGGCAGAGAAGTCCATGTTTTGATCATCCAGATATGGAACTGACAGTTGGCAGAGATCTAAAGAAGGGAAGCACAGCACGTCAGCATGCTGTACTTCAAGAGTCCGATTGAGCTGGCGCTGGAGATCTGCTATGGCGGACTCATCGTCACCAGACATGGTGACAAACGAGAGGCTCTGCCATATTCTTTCTGGAAGATTTTCCCCCGCCCTAGTTGGCCTGGAAAAATGAGAAGTGCCTTTCGCACTTGAAGAGGGTGCTACAAGACAGTTTCCAACCGCAGTCCAAGCAAGAAGCCACAACAGATAGCTCAGGCCCACCTGAGTCATGAGGACAGCAGCAACAGAGATGGAAGCTGTCACTAGAAAGATGGTACATGTCGCTAATAACAGATGGCAGCCGATGATGCAGATGTTGCTGATGCGGCTGCTGAGGCTGTAGAGGTAGGAGTGGCTGCTGCTGCGGCGGCAATGGCCGATGTTGCAGCTGCTGTGTTGGAGGCGATCGCGGCTGCGGCAACTGAGATTTGTGTGCCAGTATTAGCGGCTGCTGCTGCACCGGGCCCGGCATCAACAGTGGCCTTGTTGTAGGCCTCGGAGGCGCAACCTTTGGAGGTGGATGCAGGGGTATGTGACGCCCTGGCCGCTGCTGTGAAGGTGGCTGCTTATGTTGCAGCAGCATCGATGACGGCAGAGGCCGCCCGTGTTACAGAAGTTGACAGTGAGATGGCGTCTCTGTGGAAACTAGTTAAAACATTGGTAGCTGCAGTTTCAACCTCAAAAACGTTGTCCTCCCTGAGGTCTCCTGAGTTGGGTAAGAGCGGTTCCCTACCGGAGCATGTTGCAATGGTGAGGAGCGGTCGGACAGGGATGACCCCCACCGACCTCACGTTGATGCCATTTTCCGGCGAGTTGCACTGCGCTCCTCATAGTAGGACCCAACAGGAGCTGCGCCCGTAATTGCATTTTGCGCCAGCGTGATGCTCTTTGAGGTGGCTGGGACGTGATGAGGCTAAATGTGGCTGCTGCTGCTCTTTGTGATGTTTCTGCTGCAGTGGCTGCTGCAGTTGCCGTGGCTGCTGCTGCTGCTGCAAATGCGACTGCTGCTGCAGCTGACGACTCTACAGCTGCTGCAGATGCTGCTCCTGTTTCCAAGGCCGCATCTGCCACTGCCGCTGCTCATGTTCCAAGGCTGTTGCGAGCTGCCTTAGCCGCAGTAGCAGCTAAGGCAGCTGCTACTGCGGCTGATGGTGGTGCCGCTGCAGATGCCAATAGCACGGCTGTGCGATTGCTGCTGCACTTGTCAAAGCTGCAGTTGCTACAGCTGCTGCTCTTAGTGCCAAGACTGAAGCTGTAGCCACTATTGCTCCTGTTCCAAGGCTGCTGCAGCTAGGGAGTCTCCAGCTTCTGGAGTTACTGCTCCTAGTGCCGAGGCAGCAGCTGCAGGGGCTGCTGCTCCTGTTCCAAGGCTGCCGCAGCAGTGGTTGCTGCAGCTGCTTAGATGACAGTGGCAGCTAATGTGGCTGCTGCTGCGGCTGCAGTTGCCGAAGGCGTGACTGTGCAGCAGCTGCAGTAGATGCCAAAGCTGAATTTGCTACTGCCAGAAAAAGGGCTGCAGGTGCTGCTGCTCTTATGGCAGCAGCTGCGGCCAATATAACTGATGCAGCTGCTGTTGTAGTTGCTGCTGTGTTTGAGAGGGACGAGGGCGGCGTCCCAAGACAGCGTCGGGAGCAGTTCGCAGCTGCAATGGTGACATAGGTCAAGTTGCTACGCCAAAACCCGCGGGTATGACAATGCCCGCGGGTGCAGCAGTGTAGCAGCCCGTGGGTCCTATCCACTGCTGCTGAGAAGTGGAGCGGCGGCGGGGGTAGCGGCAGTGGCAATGGTTGCCTCTCCTCTGACCAGGACCTTGCGTTCAAGGGTAAACGTGGGTCACTCTCTCACTACTGCTCTGATACCAGTAGGCAACCAAGCATAGTGAGGGAAACAGTGAGACAAGAGAGGGAGAAAGTCCAGCAGTTTGAGCAAAGTGACGTGGAGATCACAAGCACGTCAAGTGTCGGACCAAGAGAGGTCAGTCACATCAAGGGTACCACTGCTCTTCAGGGGGAAAGGCCAAGAGCAAGCGAGCTCGGAAATCTCTCTCGCTCGAGGCCCTATCCGCACCAAGTGGCTTCCTGGGGATCGAGCCAGATTTCCCCCTTTTTGGTTTTCTCCCCCACTCGCTATGAATCAGCATGCTGACAACCATGGGCAAAAACCGGGATGTGCAGGACACTAGCACCAAGTTATTAAAGTCAATGTAAACAGTCAGCATGGACACGAATGGTGCTAATGTCCAAATGGTCGACACTCGTGTCTCGGCGACGGCCTACGTGCCGACAGCAGAATCTCTTCCAGCTCAGTCACCTGCACCAGTGGAGTGTGGGGTGTGCAATAAGATTATGGGTCACTACATGTCTGTGACACAGAAACCAGCACCTCCAGCCCTCTTGAAGCTCAAGATCTGGAAAATCTTGAAGCATAAAAGGGTATTTGTAGCAAAAGAGCTGCAGCCACGGCGGCGGCTGCTACCGCCACAGCCCCGGATCTCGAGTGGTTCGACTACACCACCACTAGCGGGGAGGAGCTTCCCCTTCTAAAATAATCCTAGTAGGTTGCGGAGTGAGTGTTCGGTGAGAGGTAGAGGGTGTGAGGGAGAGGCGATGGAAACACACAAGTCCACACACCCGACCACGCCATGGAAGTGAGAATGCTTTTACAGATACAAAAAAAACTCGAAGACAAAGGTTGAGTGGGGACACAAGAGTCACATGGCCGGTTGACGGAACTACCCACGCGAGGTGGTCGTGTGGGTTTTTCACACCCAGAAAACGTTCGTGAGTGACCCCTAAGGATCAGCAACCCGGAGACATCACGCAACATCTCACTCATGCACAGGCACAATACACACATGTATCCACATCGACCAGGATTGTATGTGGGTGATTGTCACCTCAGCTTGGTTCACGACACTAATGCCGTGTTTGCACACATGTTCACAAACTACTGGAGCTGTGCTCTCAATGTCACCCGAGTTGGTGAGCTCAAGGCTGTTTGTGCAAAGTCAACAATTGCGCTCTATCAGGGATGCTGAAACCACAAGCTCCAATGCAAGTGCATTAAAACACCGCTCAAGAGCTCCATGTGTGTCAATCACCTACAGTGATGTGCACGTGAGCACAGTTCAGCGGTCACTTATGTCTTTACGACCCCAAAAAAATAGTATGATACTGTGATAGTCAAGTACCATGGTACTCAATACCTTGATTTCCCACCTCTGGCGGCGCTATACTTGGAGTGGACATCTGTCCATTCAACATTGGCTGGAATTGCTGAGCCATGGGGCTCAAAGACATGATTCTAGATGACACTGGAGGATCAAGCAGAATCCATGATGAGACATGCTTTAGAGAAATTTTCTTGTGTACTTTGAGAGTCTCGGCAGGATGAATCATAGCAGGATACTATGCCAGAGATGAGGTGAGACAAGATTGAGCTAACCTCCAAAGTTGTACATTGCCCCAGAACTCGATCTCTTCTTTGAATGTTTTACGACATCTTCCAGAAAATCAACGGCAATTCAAGGTTTGGACATGGATCAAGAGTAACATTGAGTGCTATGCCTTCGTCATGACAATTGACTGCCTCAGTCCCTTCTCAGAATTCTGTAATAGTTACTTCGTCTCTGAGCGTTTGTGTAAACCAGAGAATCTGTTCTAGTGTCATTCATCTACACCAAAGCTAGACTATGTGGGAAATTTCTTTGGGCATGAATCCCAAAGGATTAAGGGTTAAAACGGTTCAGAGTCTCATTATGGAGCAGAGATTTTCTGTGCTGGCACTCAATGGAAAGAGCAATGTGGGTGGACAGAGACCACAACAAGCTATGCAAACAATTCATGAATAGCCGCATGGAGTGTCTTCTAGTGTGCTTCTCTTACGCGCCAAATGCTTGCAGGCTTGCAAGAGCTTGAGTGTAGCAGCAAACGACACTGCCTGAAAGCTTTTGTACCTCACTCAGATAGATTCCTCTGTATCATTTCTTCTTCTTCTTCTTCTTCTTTTTCTTCTTCTTCTTTTGTATCATTTCTCCTCCTCCTCCTCCTCCTCCTCCTCCTTGAAAGCCTACACTAACTCTACGCAACTGTTTTGCCACCCTCGCATGGCCTGCTCCGTAATGGCCTCTAGCATACCATCTTGACACGCTCGAGTCACAAATCCGGCTGTAATATTGTGCCCCTCCACGAAATGTTGCCATGAAAAAATTTCTGACTGAAGTTCGCCATGACGCTCTGATCGAGCAAGATGTTGTGACCGAGTGTCCCAGACTCCAGGGCATGCTTCACCCAGCTCAAGAAGCAGCTCCAGCCATATGAGGACATCTATTGTGCTGCCACTACTACCTACGGATACACTGCTACTGCTATTATCATAGCCTCCGGCCTCTGCTGTCACTCCTTCCCCAAGGACGGCATCGGAAGATATTGGACGTTCCACCACATCCTGAACCCTGCAATAGATAGAGGAAGAATTCTGGTTGTGACAGAGGTGGTGATGCTGCTGCTGCTGCTGCGGCTGCTGCTGCTGCTGCTGCTGCTCATGGTGATGATGCTGCTGTTGCTGCTGCAGCCGCTTCTGCTGCTGCTGCTGCAGCTGCTGTTTTTGCTGCTGATCTTGCTGTCGTTGTTTCTGCAGCTGCTTCTGCTGCTCCACCTGCTGGTCCTGCTGGTTGTGTCCTCCAACGTATCGGATGGCGTAGTGGTGCGGCGCTCCATTCCCTTGCCAGTCTACGTATTTTTTGGCAGGGCATGGTAAGGATACCATGTCAGTAGCCTTGGATCGCGAACACTTGTAGTACGACCTGCAGTTCGTGCCGGGGAGTGCATGCTATGAAAGACTTTCTCCTCCAGGATACTATGCCCGGGGAGGCAGGGGAGAGGGGCGGAGGAGGGGGGGGGGGGGGGNGTATGTTTTGTTGCAGGCCACCTGAAACTTTCGAGAGCATCTACCAGGGAGTACTGCATCTTCCACTTCCCTGCCCATGGACTTTTCTTGTTGCATACCGTCGTCATCTCCACGCCTTCACACCACTTTCCTTAACCGACGTATGCTCAGAGTGCCCGCCTGAAATGGCTTGCATCCACGATCTCTTTCCATCTGTATCAACGGAACCAACCAGAAAGGAGGAAGACATTCGTTCACGCACCTGATTCTGTCGCCGTTTCTGTTGATGGGCTTCTCCCCATATTTGAGCCACATGTAACCGTCGCAGGGGACCTGAGCCCTCACGCGCACGTGCAAGTCGACTGCAAGAGCTCCACACTTGTCCCTTCTTTTCACCTCGTCCCCACCCAGAGCGGCTGCGAGCTTCCGCTTCCTTGACGAAGATGCTGGTCCGACCCGCTGGAATGTAAGAGGCTGCTGTTGGTCGCCAGAATGTTGGCAGCTGGGCCCATTAGATGGTCTGCTTGCAGATGGTCTGCAAGCAGCTCAATGGTGATGGGCATCGCATTAGAGCACGAGGAATCATAAGCTCATGAGTCCCTTTTCATTTCATTTTGGGGTTTTTAACGATGGTCCAGGTAAGGAATGGCAAACGGGATCGGCGCGTCGAGACTTTTTCGAGGTCTCCTCGCGCGTCGAGACATTTTTGAGACAGCGCGCATCGAGACCCGTAATTTTACGGGATTCCTACGTCCCGATGGAACAGTGTGCAACATCGTCATGATGGCAGTTGTTCACGGTTTACACGTTCAATGAAGGGTTTGGTGCATACTGACCAGTGGCGGCCGTCCATTTTCTTTTCTCTACGTGGAAGTTAGAGGTCGCACGTGTTGCGGTCGTAAAAAGCCCGAAAAAATAGGGTGGCTAGCCTGCAGACGCGGGGGTGGACATTCAAACCCTACACCGGCTAATGCACGTTAGGCGGGTAAGTGCATACCACTTTTGTCGTCGAACCGTCCAGGAGCATCAAGCTGGAGTTGTGAAGTGGAACTGCCATAACTCGGTCGCGGCCTTCGGTCGTTCACAAACCTCTCGGTTTGTGAACGAAGGGGTTTGCATGTCATTCACGCTCATGTCATGGAACGAGGCCGGGTGGCTGTCAATATTATTAGAACCCGGTCTGGGTTCGAGGACGTGTATGCGGCAATGTGGCGAGTTAATTGGGATACAACGGACGGTTGCGATCGACGGCGGCTATCCGACGGCATACCGCTGTTTCTCACGAGCAGGGCGGATAGGTTCTAGACCAATGAGGTGGTAGCATGGAGGGACGAGGGTGAGTGAGTAGTCGCCGAGCAACCCTCTTAAGTCGCGGCCTCACAGCGGAAAAACGATAAAAAGCAATCGAAGTCGTCGCGGTTGCTGAGCGGAGGGTTAGGATCCCCGGTTGGGAGCCCCCTCTGTAGTGAAGCGCCCGTCGGAAGCCACGACATACACCGAGAGCGAAAAAAAGATAAAAACCGATCTGAGTCGTCTGTTGTGCAGAGCGTAGGGCTACGATCGCCAGCCATCCAGTCGAGGCCTGCCCTCACCCAGTGATTGTAGGAGTGGTTTGAGATGGAAAAATAATAAATGCTACGTCGGAGCGGTCTCCTCACGACCCCAGTGAACGAGCTCTTGGGGGCTGGCACGGATTGCCAGCGAGGCAAAGTTATTCGACTGCGAAGTTTTTCGACGACAGTAATTTGTTGTCTGCAGTTGTTGTCGTCGCTTTTGGTTGCAGCAGTGCAGCCGGAAATCTGCGTAAAGCCTGGAGATTTTTCGCTTTGTGCATGCACTTTCCACTTTTTCCGTCAGCTTGCCAGCGCGACACACTTCTGTCTACTTCCAACGCGACGACCCCTTCCCAGCCTGCATCACCTGCCCTAAAGCTAGGGTTTCGTGCTAGGGTTTCTTGCATGGAGTTGAGCGTAACGGGAGGGGGGGGGGTCTTGCATTCCTAGCTAATGTAATGCTCCATGCCATTTGAAGAACTATGGTTGCTGTGACCCTGTGCCCCATGTTTTGCTGCCTCTCACTCACCACACGTGTGGATGCAAAGTTTGCAACATTTAAGTGTACACCGGGTGAATGGTTTGTGGATAACGTGGTTGATTGAAATTTAACGGGAAATTTTCAGCCAGTCCATCCATGACAGTAACTCTGCCGCAGTAGCCTGCGGATTAAAATTTTGACAAAACCATGATTCACGTCAGGACTGTGGGCCCGACCCGCTCAAATGCCACGAACTTTCGCAGATTGTCGGGAAGGCCCACTCTCGAGCCGCCCACTTTCACGCGTAGCGCCCAAACTCGTGCCGCATCAATCGGGAATGGAAAACGGGATTAGGCGACTCCACGATCCCGTTTGCCATTCCTTAGGTCCAGGCAGGAAATCCCTCCCACGAGTCCCTGAAACCATGGGGTTATCGTAGCTGACCTGTTCCAGTATTAGGTTGCAGCAGAGCTTCTGGAGACTAGCTTGAAATTGGCACGACCGGGAATTCAAAGAGAGCGGAGTAGTTCTCTGTGTGGAGAGGGCCATGAGACAAGAGGTGAGCAGAAAATTCCCCAGCGCCCCAACCAGCATGCCAAGGTTTGCCCGGTTCCCCAACCCCCCACGCCTCCCTAACGGAACTCCTTCAAGTTGTCTAACGCCAACCACATCCGTAGAGAGAATGCACACACCGTGGAAGAACTGGATTGGGGGGAGCATGGTCGGCCATGTTTGAAGCTATGCAATAGGCTACCATGTCGTTGCGAGGCCACGAGGCGCACTCGTTCATTGTGGTTTTGGGTTCAAGCCGTTGTCGCTGCTTTGCTGCCGTTGCGGCTGACTTGGTGCCTATCGTGGTGGTTTGTCTCACTGGATGAAAGTTGAGTGGTGTGGTCCACAACGTGGGTGCATTGGTCCTGTGTGGCGAATTGCGAGTGGTGATCGCTACATATGACAGGTGTGCGCGAGCTCAGATCAACAATCCGGGTGACCCAGCCGTGTTCATTGATCTTTGGACGCCGCGCAAGACAGTGACAGAACGGGAAAATCGACGGGGACATGAGAGAGAGGCCTTGTAACAGCCTCGGCAGTGGCAATGGACATGCCCGTTCCTCCGTGGACAGGCCACATGACTTTTCTATCTAACGTAGGTAGACCCATGACCGAACGCTTGCTACCGACAGCAGCAACTCGTGATGGTCATGAACGAGGGTCGGGCAGGCGGAACGAGAGCGACGAGCAGCGCGTGAATAATGGGAGAATGTTGAAACGAGGGCCAAACTTAAGAATGTGAGTGAGGCCCGAAGGAGCGTTGCAACTGGACGACTGCGGATGTGTCTATGTTCGTCATGCGTTTGAAAAGCGGACTGGTGTGCAGGTATTTGACGGATGGTGACGTGAGTCCTGTTTGAAGCTCGCTCTCAGCATCAACTGAACATGTGAGTGCCTACATCCCGAACGACAACCAGCAATTGGAACAGAAACTATTTGAAGGTCTTCGTTGAAGGCTTTCGTTGAAGGTGGATTACATGCAGGGTTCATGGCCAAGCTCAGTACGTCGGTCAGTGCTTTTCAACACCTTACTTGTCCATCCGGACGTTGAAGCTGATGAAAAAGACTTTGGTTGCGCATCTCAAGTCGTTGTCCTCTAAGACGAAAGCTTTGTAGCAGTACAATCGGAGCCCCGTGGAATAGATTCGGCGCAGTGCGTGCAGAGTACCTTCGTGAAGTGGTATTCATGACAGGAAACCAATGGAAGTTGTACAGGCACCTTCTAAAGTCATCATATCAAAAACGCATACCAGGTCCCGATCAGCGACATTCAGAAAGAACTGCACAGTCGACGATAAGCACCCCAACATATCCACAGACAAGGTCTTCAGGATGATATGGGAGTAAAAAGCAATTGTTGGGGGCGATTTGCATGAAGCATTGCATCACGGCAAAGAATAGGTGTCAAAAGCGCAAAGTCACGGACAGCACTCCTCAGTTTTGACATTGCAATTGAACAGTAGCTCCGCGAAAAGTATTCAGAAGACCAGATGAAATCTTAAATCGCCAGCAATTCAAACACCGGTGATGAGAACTGATGTCCTTTTTGTAGTTTATTCCTCTTAGTACTCTTGTGTGAGTTTCCTCCATCGCGCTGATTTCAGCAATGCAACTACACACCCCCCAACTTTGGTATTCTCTTACCAACTTTGCCAAAGTGAGGATTCTGGACATATCTTATCACGATAGCTACGGAATTTTTTCCAAACATTCTCTGAATTCTTAACATGTGGCAAACATGACGAGTTTTAGTGAATGCACAACTAGTAATGGGCTAAACGCCCTTCCATTAGGTGACCTTCACACAACCACACGATGCATGTTCACCCTTCAAAAACACATGGCCACAAATTCTCTTGCTATTCCAAAAGCAAAAGGCTGAAATTTTAAGCTTTGAGGAACACAATGAAAGTGAATGGGATGATTTTTCATCAAAGAATGTATCCAAACTGCCTAAAAAACATGAAAACAGAAAGCAATTCTAGCCTAACATATAGTGAAATTCTAAACAAAATCACAATTTTTTGTTTGAAAACTCAATCATAATATTGATTGCACCATACTTGGTGCTCTATGGATGAATTTGTATGGTCAAATTCAAATAAGTGAATTAACTTACGGTGTGTTTCAGCACGTAATTTCCCATTTCAAAGCCTATAATGATTGCCATGTCGATTTCATTGTCCATTCTCAAATCTATATTGATTTATTCATTTATTCAAAAAAATTCCAAACATTCATCTCTATGTTCATCTAGAGATATAAAAAACCATAAAGAGATGCATGTTACACATATTTTTATACCTCAATTTTCTTGCACAAAACTGTTTTATACACAAAAAATTCCTGTCAGTGTAAACTTAATAAAAGGATTAAAAATTTTGATCATACATTTCAACTTGTTTAACAATTCATTCTTCTTTCTTCACATTGACATAGTATGCATTTTGTATACATTGGTATTTATTCCCATCATAGAATCATATTTATAATTTATGACTATTACGTATGGTGTGAAATATGTAAGAAAATGTATAGTGATTTCAAAGACACGAATGCATGTATGAACATACATGTAAACAAATTTAAATAGGACCAAACCTTTGGTACCCAATTGTTGGAACAGAATAGCCCCTGTGCCAACACTTCGCATCAATCATGCATGTGACATCTTCCAAACTCTCATGCATACAACAATGTTGTGCAGAAATTCTACTTGTGGTATAGAGACAATCTTCTGAGGTATCAAGATAATACACAAGGTGGAATAAAAATGCATGTGACAAGATCATACGGTGAATACTAATGCCACATGGAAAACAAAAAGCTACAAAAAAAATCAAGAAAGTGTTGAAAAACAAGAAGTGTAGCGGTGAGAAAGAAGAAAAGATGGATACAGAGAGAGAGAGA